>JADMLD010000696.1:0-32159 GCA_017589585.1 Phylloscopus whistleri | reverse complement strand
TTCAGGGAGAAGAGGGGTCCATGGATGGATGGATGGATGGATGGATGGAGGGATGGATGGATGGATGGATGGATGGATGGATGGATGGAGGGATGGAGGGAGGGATGATGGATGGAGGGATGGATGGATGGAGGGATGGATGGAGGGATGGATGGATGGAGGGATGGAGGGATGGATGGATGGATGGATGGATGGATGGATGGATGGATGGATGGATGGATGGATGGAGGGATGGATGGATGGATGGATGGATGGATGGAGGGATGGATGGATGGATGGATGGATGGAGGGATGGAGGGATGGATGGATGGATGGATGGATGGATGGAGGGATGGAGGGATGGAGGGATGGAGGGATGGATGGATGGATGGATGGATGGATGGATGGATGGATGGAGGGATGGAGGGATGGAGGGATGGAGGGATGGAGGGATGGATGGATGGAGGGATGGATGGATGGATGGAGGGATGGATGGATGGATGGAGGGATGGATCCATGGCTGGCTGTATGAAGGAGTGTGTGATTCCCGGCAGGAGTTTGGATTTTCCTGGAATCCATGTCTCCCTCCCCTTGGTGCCACCCCTGCTGCTCAGGCGCTGCCGAGGCCGATCCGGCTCCGTCCCCATTAACCCCATCAGTGCCGGCCTCCCCAGAGATTCCAGCGTCGATATCCCGAGCGCCGGCACCGGCGCCGCTCCATCACAGCGTTGCCTTGGCAACCGCGGGGTTTTTTTCGGGATGCAGGACACGAGAGGGGTTTCAGTAACCATAGTGAGGGAGCCGGGCCGGGAGGGAAGTGCTGAGCGCTCCTTCCAGGGAAAACCGGGATTGGATGGAAGTGGGCAGCCTCAGCTCCCCCCAGAAGGTTTCCATCCCAAAAGGATGGCATCCCAGCATTCCAGGGATTCGGGGAAGGAGAAGCAGTGGGGGATCCCCGAGGGGATGGGGCATGGATGGGGATCTTCCCTTTTGGGATGTTCCAGGAACCGCCTCGGCCCCTCTGCTCAGCCCTGGATATCCCAAAAATCCCCCCTTCCCCCTTCCAGGGACTCAGGGGTTCCTGGACATTCCCAAATCCCCCATTCCCGCTTCCAGGGGTTCCTGTGTATTCCCAAATCCCCCATCCACATTTCCAGGGGTTCCTGTGTATTCCCAAATCCCCCATCCACATTTCCAGGTGTTCCTGTATTACCCAACCCCCCGCCTTTCCCATTCCAGGGAGGTTGGAGCCTCTCCCCGCCCCTCTCCCATGGCCAGCGGGATTCAGGGATGACCTTGGCGTGCGGAGCCGGGGCTGAGGCCCCAATTAAGGCAATTAGCGCCATCAGGGCCCGCCCCGCTCCTTTCAGCGCCCGCACAGCTCCTCAAGGCCGCGGCAGCTGCTCCCGCCGGGGGGGCCGCGGGGACCCCCGTCCCCTTGTGCCCGGAGCTGCCGTGTCACCTTGTCCCCCTGTCCCCCTGTCTCCTTGTCCCCCCGGCTGTGCTGTCCCCAGATCTGCCCTGTCCCCCTGTCCTCTTGTTCCCCTGTCCCCATGGCTGCCGTGTCCCGGTCCCTGTGTCCCCCTGTCCCCAGAGCTGCAGTGTCCCCCTGTCCCCAGAGCTGCAGTGTCCCCCTGTCCCCATGGCTGTGGTGTCCCCCTGTCCCCAGAACTGCGCTGTCCCCCTGTCCTCTTGTCCCCCTGTCCCTATGGCTGCCGTGTCCCGGTCCCTGTGTCCTCCTGTCCCCAGAGCTGCAGTGTCCCCCTGTCCCCATGGCTGCGGTGTCCCCTGTCCCCCTGTCCCCCTGTCCCCATGGCTGTGGTGTCCCCCAAGCGGTGGGGGAAGAGAATAGAAGATAATAAATAAAATAAAATAAAATAAAATAAAATAAAATAAAATAAAATAAAGTCTCAGGGCTCCCCGATCCCCCCGAGCTGTGCCTTCCCCCGCTCAGCATCCCGGCGGGATGAGGGTGGAGCAGCCCAGGGCTGGAATCTCGGGAGCGGTGGGAAAAGCGGGATGAGGGCCCCAGGAAATGGATCTCCCTGCAGGGATAATGACTCGGGATGGGGGATAAATCCTGATCTCTCAGCTCTTCTCAGCTTTTATCAGCTCTTCCCAGCTCTTATCAGCTCTTACCAGCTCTTATCTCTGTCTCTTATCACAGCGGCAGCTCAGCACGGATGGGCTGGTGAATCCATCCTGGAACATCTCAGGGTAAATGGGATGGACAATCCATCCCGGAAAATCCCGGGAAAAAATCCAGGGCGTTCCCATTCCTTGGATCCCAAATCCAGAGTGTTCCCATTCCTTGGATCCCAAATCCAGAGCGTTCCCGTTCCTTGGACCCTAAATCCAGAGTGTTCCCATTCCTTGGATCCCAAATCCAGAGCGTTCCCATTCCTTGGATCCCAAATCCAGAGTGTTCCCATTCCTTGGACCCTAAATCCAGAGCATTCCCATTCCTTGGATCCCAAATCCAGAGTGTTCCCGTTCCTTGGACCCCAAATCCAGAACGTTCCCATTCCTTGGATCCCAAACCCAGAGCGTTCCCAAGCCTGTGTCCTCATGGATGTCACCACCCCCTCGGTGACAGGACTTGAGGCCACCCCCAGGGGTTTGGGGTTCCCGGGATGACCCCAAGGGGACAACGGAGACCCCATTAAACCCGGGGGGGGAATGGGTGTCTTTAATTACCCGCGCTAATTAATGGGGGATTAATTGATGCAGGTGGCCGGGGCAGCAGGGGTAAGGGCTCCCCGAGCACCCCATAATGACCCCGAGCCCCCCAGTGCCCCATAATCACCCCAAGCACCCCATAATCACCGAGCCCCCAGCGCCCCATAATGACCCTGGGCCCTAACGAGGCCTCGTTAACATCCCAGCCCCTCTCCCTCTTCCCTGCGGCCCTTTCCTCATCAATTCCGGGATAATTAACCCCCGGAGCCCGGCACGGGATGAAGGGGACAGGGAATGGATCCGGATCCCCCTGGAGCAGAGCTGGGCTGCTCTCCTGGAGCCCCGTTCCCAAAAATTCCTGCTTTTCCCTCCCAGCCCGAGAAAAGCCCTGGAGGGGGTGGGGAGGAGCCGTGGGGGTCCCAGCTGGGATCGGGAGGTGAGGATGGGATTTGGGACAGGGACAGCCCTGGGACAGGGATGGCCGTGACTGGGATGGGGGATCCGCCTGCTCCGGGATTGTTTGGGCTTTTGCAGTGCCCAGGGAAGGGGGAGCGGGAGGGACATTCCTGGGATGGAGCCAGGATCCCACAACAGCCCTCCCCCCGGGATCCCATCGGGATTCAGAGCCCAAGGAATGGGAACACTCTGGATTTGGGATCCAAGGAATGGGAACACTCTGGATTTGGGATCCAAGGAATGGGAATGTTCTGGATTTGGGATCCAAGGAATGGGAACACTCTGGATTTGGGATCCAAGGAATGGGAACGCTCTGGATTTCGGATCCAAGGAATGGGAACGCTCTGGATTTGGGATCCAAGGAATGGGAACACTCTGGATTTGGGATCCAAGGAATGGGAACGCTCTGGATTTCGGATCCAAGGAATGGGAACGCTCTGGATTCAGGGCCCAAGGAATGGGAACACTCTGGATTTGGGATCCAAAGAACAGAAACACTCTGGATTTAGGGCCCAAGGAATGGGAACGTTCTGGATTTGGGATCCAAGGAAATGGGAATGTTCTGGATTTGGGATCCAAGGAATGGGAACACTCTGGATTTGGGATCCAAGGAATGGGAACACTCTGGATTTAGGGTCCAAGGAACAGGAACACTCTGGGTTTGGGATCCAAGGAATGGGAACACTCTGGATTTAGGCCCCAAGGAACAGGAACACTCGGGATTTAGGGAGCATGGCATCCCGGCGTTTTTCCTGGAACTGGGACAAACCCCCGCGGAATTCGGGCCGGGATTTGGTTACAAAAGCGGCTCCTTACAAAACCAACCTTCTCCCCGGCCCCAATCCCTGATCCCGAGAAAAATGCGGAGCTTGGAGGGATTTTGTGCTCGGCGAGAGCCGCGGGCGGAGCAGCGGGCGCGGGGCCGCCCCCAGATGTTGGCAGATGTGCCGGCCCCGCAGCTGCCCCTTCCCAGGTGTGCCCGGCCCCTTCCCCTCCGCCGGCAGACACCATTCCCACCCCTCCCATCCCAGAAAAACCCATCCAGCGCTCGCCTCCAAACCCCAGGACAAATCTATTTTTAATTTTTTTTCTCTCCCGGAGAAAAGGGAAATTTCCATATAAATGGGGCACCTCCCGGGGAACGAACGCCGCCTCATTCCCGATTTATTTTTTATTTCTAGCTTCCCCGTGGCATTCCCGGCTCGGCCAGGCAGGAGTTAAGCCGGGCTGGGGGAAGGGCAGCGCGAGTGCTGCCGGCAGCATAAAGAGAGGGCGTTTTTCCCTTCCATCAGCTCCTTTGATTTTATTTTTTTATTTTTTTTTCCCCGTTTCCATGAAAAGCTCCCACTCCCGCCTGTCACATAAATTGCGGCTCGGCGTTAATTGCAGGGGGGTGGCAGGAGCGGCGGGGGCGATGTCACCGCGCCAGGGGATAGGCGGGAGGGACAGCGGCGCTGGCAGGGGCGGGCTGGATCGGGGGGAATAAAGGGGATTTGGGGGGGTTATCCCTGCCTGGGGTGTCCGGGGTGTGCTGGGCCCCGCTCCTTGGGGTGAGCCGGGGTTTTGTCCCGGCTTGGGACTGGAGGGGGAAAGGAGCCGCTGGAATTGGATCCATCCCCCATTCCCTGCCCCAAATCCTGGATCCATCCCACATTCCCTGTCCCTCCCCAATCCCGTTCCCTGCCCCAAATCCCGGATCCATCCCACGCCCCAAATCCTGTGTCCAACCCCCACTCCCTGCCCCAAATCCTGGATCCATCCCCCAACCCCTGCCCCAAATCCTGGGTCCAATCCCCACTCCCTGCCCCAAATCCCGGACCCATCCCACGCCCCAAATCCTGTGTCCAACCCCCACTCCCTGCCCCAAATCCTGGATCCATCCCCCATTCTCTGCCCCAAATCCCAGATCCATCCCATGCCCCAAATCCCGGATCCATCTCCCACCCCCTACCCCAAATCCTGGATCCATCCCACATTCCCTGTCCCTCCCCAGTCCCCGTTCCCTGTCCCAAATCCCGGATCCATCCCACGCCCCAAATCCAGGATCTATCCCCCATTCCCTGCCCCAAATCCCGGATCCATCCCCCGTTCCCAAATGCCCCAAATCCCGACTCCTGCTGCCACCCTCCCTGCCCCGGGGCCGGCGGACAAAGCCACCGCGGTGACCTTGGGGACATTCCAGCTGCCGCTGCCGCCCCGCCGGCTCCGGGCGCTCCCGCTCCCGCTTTAATCTGATTTTTCCCAGCTGTGCCCGGCCTTGTGTAACGCCCTAATCCCGGTGGGAACCAGGGCCCGAAACAGGGGTTCGGGAACAAGGCCGCCTTGTGCCGGGACCTTCCGGCCGGGACAGCGGGAGGGGAAAGCCGGGATTTGGGGAAAAGCGGCGGGGAAGGGGGCGCGAGGCAGGGCCTGCTCATTAAGCAGTGGGTGTTAATTGACCCCGGGGAGAGGCGGCTTCCCGGGCTCGTCCTTTTGGGATTTCTCTGTCACAGGGAGCTCTATGCTCCTTGAATGCCAAATTCAGAACATTCCCATTTCCTTGGGCCCTAAATCCAGAAGATTCCCAATTCCTTGGACCCTAAATCCAGAACGTTCCTGTTTCCTTAGACCCTAAACCCAGAACATTCCCATTTCCTTGGGTCCCAAATTCAGAACATTCCCATTTCCTTGGACCCTAAATCCAGAACATTCCCATTTCCTTGGGCCCTAAATCCAGAACATTCCCATTTCCTTGGGCCCTAAATCCAGAGAAGGCTGCTGAGACCTGGGAAACTCATTCTGTTCCCCCAAAATTCACCTGGCAGGAATGGGATCCTCCAAAATCAGCCCACCCCACCCCTGCGGAGCTGGGTGTGACCCCAGAACGGGGCCCGGGTGTGACCCCCCAGGGCCCGGGTGTGACCCCAAAACGGGGCCCGGGTGTGACCCCAGAACGGGGCCCGGGTGTGACCCCCCCAGGGCCCGGGTGTGACCCCACAAGCGGGAGCCGATCCCAGGGGATTTCGGGATCCGGAACCCCGATCCCGCCGGGTCCCTGCCTGCAGAGGGAACACTTGGGGGGTTGAGCATCGCCCCCATCCCCAATCCCGCGGTTTGGCCCTTTTTCCCGCATTTCCCTCCTCCCGCGGCTCGGGAGCCGCTCCGGGAAGGAGGGAGGGAGGGAGGGAGGGAGGGAGGGAGGCAGCGACCTTCTCCGCCCCGCGCCTCAAGTGCCGCCGCGGCACCTTCAAACTCGCCGTTGCCGCGGCAACCGCTGCTCGGGGCCCCGCTTTTGTTCCCCAAACCGGGGAGGAGGGAGCGGGGCAGGGACGGAGCCGCCGGGAGGCTCCGCCTGGAGCCGCCGCCTCCCCCGGGACGCGCGGCCGGGGCAGAGGTGCGGTGCCCCCGGAACGCGGATCCAGCTGGTGGAGCACAGGTGGCTCCGTGCGCTGAATTTCGATGGCGCTTGGGAGCAGAGTTCCCTGGATCGCCGCGTCCCCGGGAGGCCATCAATAAAACCTGATGGGGAGGAGGCCGGCAGAATTCCAGGTGGGCCGCGAGCGCTGGATTGTCACCAAATATGCCGCGCGGTTTGCCAGGAATTCCGGGTTTATCCCGGGAGGGACCCCCTCAGTTTGGGCCAGGCGTGGATTCGGGATTGGAGAGATTTGGGGGCAGGAGATCCCTGCCCGCTGCCCAATCCCGGGGATATTTCCCCGCTTCCGAGCCCCCCAGGGGCGTTTCTGTGGGATTTGGAGGGATGAATGCAAACACCGCCGCCGGGAACTTGTGGGATTCGCGGATGGCGCATCCCCGGCGCTGCCGGGAGCCCGAGCCGTGATTAATCCCGGCCATCTGGCCTGGCCGCCAGCCGCCTCCTGCTTTTCCTCCTCCTCCTCCGCTTCCACAGCCCTGAGGATTCTCCCCCTCACGCCCTGCCTCAGTTTCCCCACCTGTGGGCCAGGCTTTGTTCCCGGGGAGGGTGAATTCCTCCTGCCTGTGGGGGGAATGTTGGGAAAGAGGAGAAGGAGGAGGAGGAGGAGGAGGAGGAGGAGGAGGAGGAGGAGGGAGCGCGGCCGCTCCTCTTGCAGAGGTTAATGGCTTTCCCTGCGCTAATGGGATTCCAGGATCCCGCCTGTCCTCTCGCCTGTCGCTTCCCATCAGACCCGCGCTTGGCTTCACACCCAGCATCCCCTGGCCCTGGGCTTGTCTGGTACTTTTTGGGATCACGGGGAGGGGTTTAACCCTTCCCGGGCATCACGGAGACCCGGAATTCCTGGCCAGGACTTGGAGATTCTGCAGGCATCCACCTGTGGGAGCGTCGGGTGTTCCCGTGGTGCCAAAATCCCCGCTTTTCCACCCGAAAGGACGGGTTTGGACACCAACCAAATCCACACGGATGCAGGAAAGCCGCGTCCCGCCCGCCCTCCCAGCGCCAGGCTCCGGGAATTTGCTCCTTCCTGGGATAAATTCATTTTTGGCGTGGTTCCCTTGGGGGTTCTCCAGCCGGACCCGCTCATCCCTCGGGATTCCCGGGCTCGTGCCAAGGACGGGCCCTTTGATCCCGGCGGGATGAAGGCGGCTCCTTGCCCCTCCTCCTCCTCCCGCTGTCCCTTTGTTGTGGCGGTGCCCGCGCGTCCTGGCGGATCAGAGCACCGCTGGTGACATCGCCCGCGGAGCCACCATCTGTCCCCGGCCCGGCCCCACCCAGCGCCCGGGGAGGGGCGGGAATGTCGCCGCTGTGCCGGTGACAGGAGCCCCGTGCGCGGGGATCGGGGTCAAATCCCCGAGTTCGGCTTTTCCCTGCCCTGCTGGGGCTGGAGCGGGGCCGCCCCCGGGGCCTCGGGCGGGCGGGTGATGCCAGGAAAAGCCACCCGAGGCAGAATTCCCTGGATTCGGGGAGCTTTTCTCACCCAAATTGGGCTTCCCGAGGGCGGGGAAAGGCTGGGAGCGGCCGGAAGGTGCCGAGCGTTTTCCCAGCGATTCCCAGCATCCAAACCCGTCTGTATCCCTGCCTCAGGAAGCGCTGGCGAATTCCCGGTGCTGAGCCAGCACTGCCCATCCTGGGGGCTTCCCCCGGCTCTGGAGCATCCCAGGGCTGGATAAAGCTCCGTGATCCCAGCCCCATCCCAAAGCCGGGAGCGGATGCAGGGATGCACGGATCTCATTCCCGCAGGAGCAGCGGGGGGAAGGAGCTGCTGCCGATAAATTCCCGGCCCTGGGATGGCCCTGGCAGCGCTGACCTTTGGAAAGCTCTCCCGAGGCAAGGCCACTGCTGGGGATGGGCCGATGGCATTCCCGATGATGGATCAGGAGCTGGGCTGGACATGCTCCCCACTGTGCCCTGTGACCGGGAACTGCAGCTGGGGAAGGGTTTGAGAGTGACAGAGGGACATGGAGAGCGTTCCCAAGGTCTGTGTCCCTCACAAATCCCAAATCCCCACACAAATCCCAAATCCCCCCTTTTCTCTTGAGAAATGGAGGGATGGAGGGATGGATGGAGGGATGGATGGAGGGATGGATGGATGGATGGATGGATGGATGGATGGATGGATGGATGGAGGGATGGATGGATGGATGGATGGATGGATGGATGGATGGAGGGATGGATGGATGGATGGATGGATGGATGGATGGATGGATGGATGGAGGGATGGATGGATGGATGGATGGATGGATGGATGGATGGAGGGATGGATGGATGGATGGATGGATGGATGGATGGATGGAGGGATGGATGGATGGATGGATGGATGGATGGATGGAGGGATGGATGGATGGATGGAGGGATGGATGGATGGAGGGATGGATGGATGGATGGAGGGATGGATGGATGGAGGGATGGAGGGATGGATGGATGGATGGAGGGATGGATGGATGGATGGATGGATGGATGGAGGGATGGATGGATGGAGGGATGGATGGAGGGATGGATGGATGGATGGATGGATGGAGGGATGGATGGATGGAGGGATGGATGGATGGATGGAGGGATGGATGGATGGATGGAGGGATGGATGGATGGAGGGATGGATGGATGGATGGAGGGATGGATGGATGGATGGAGGGAGGGATGGATGGATGGAGGGATGGATGGATGGATGGAGGGATGGATGGATGGATGGATGGATGGATGGAGGGATGGATGGATGGAGGGATGGATGGATCCATTGATGGATCAGGGTTTCTGGGATGCAGACCCCACCTCCAGGCCTGGATGAACAGCCTGGCACAGAACTCCCAACCAATCCCATGGGAAGCTGGAATCTCTGCCCCAGCCCCAGCCCTGCCCCTCTGGACGACACCAGGACAACTCCAAACCCTCCGAGAACTCCATGGAAAACGCAGTCCCACCCTTCCTCTGCCTCTCCTGGGCACCGAGATCCAAACTGGGACCATCCCGAGTGCAGGGCTGGGGTGCCATCCCCGGAATGCCGAATCCTGCGGCTGGGAGTGACGGGGACAGGGACAAGGACAAGGACAAGGACAGGGACAGGGACAGGGACGAGGATGAGGACATGGATGAGGACAAGGACAAGGCTCTTTGGAGCTGCCCCTGCCTCTCCTGCCCTCCCAGCTGGATCCCGGTTTTATCCCTTGGGGAAGTTGTCCCCAGGCCCTGGAAGGAGCAGCGCCGCAAATCCGTGGCTTTTCCGGGAATTTCAGCACGTGCCGCTATTCCCAGGGAGCCGCGGCGGGAGGCCGGAGGGGGATTGGGGATCGGGGCTGGGGGGAGAGGCCAGGCTGCTTAACCCCGGTGACAAATGTCCATCTGTCCCCGTCCCCCGGGCCCGCCCCGCAGCCGCTGCTCCCGGGAACGGCGGCCTCGGGAAGGCCGGGATCGATCTCATTTCCACAGCCCCAAATCCCCTCCGCCGGCAGAGTTCGGGAGCGGAGCGGCTCTGGAATGAGCAGGGAAAAGGGGGATTCGCCTGATGAATTATTCAGGGCTCCGGGATTAATCCCGGGCGCTTCCAGCTGGCGCTAAATTATCGCTCCGGGTCATGCGGGAAAACGCCTTCGGAATTCATTTCCCTGATTATTGTTCGGATCCGAGAGCTGCCAGCCGCTGCTTTTTTTTTTTTTTTTTTTTTAGGATTTTAGGTTTTTTTCTCCCTTTTTCCTCAACCTCTCCCATTCCCCCTCCGGCTTCCTGTAACGGATGGAAGGGCTGGGAGCGGAGACGGAAAACAGGGAAGCAGATCCCGATAATTTATCCGGAGTGGTGGAAATGAGGGAGAGAATTCCCGCTGAGCAGGGCCACGGCCCTGCCTGCAGCTCGGCATTCTCCAGGGGAGGTCACGATTTTCCAAGGAAAGTCACGATTTTCCAAGGAAAGTCACGATTTTCCAAGGAAAGTCACGAGTTTCCAAGGAATGTCACGATTTTCCAAGGAAGATCAGAGTTTTCCCTGGATCTGACGATCCCACAATCCCGGTCCATCCCTGAACCTGGGCAATCCCACGACCCCTGGATCTGATGAATCCCACGATCCCTGCAAATCCCTGGATCTGAGCAGACCCACACCCCCTGGGTCTGGGGAACCCCACAGTCCCTGTCCATCCCTGGATCTGAGCAATCCCTGTGGGGTTTGTGAGAATCCCAGAGCCCCCACAAATCCCGGGATGATGAGCAAACCCCGGGAATGTTGTCCATTATGTCGGAAAAGGCATGGGGACCCCCCAAATTTTCTCTTTTCCCCCCTTTTCCCCTCATCCCGCCCAGCTCCCCCTCCGGAGAACAAAAGCCTTTGATCATCTGCGGGAGACAAAGAAATCAAAGACTTCAGCAAAACGCCGCTGTTGGAGCGAATTAACGCCGGGAAAACTCCGCCCGTCCCAGGAGTTTTTTTCCAGGTTATTTTTCCCCAGGGGAAAGCCGCAGCCGAATTCCTGCTCCCTCTCCCGGCTCCTCTTTTCCCTTTATCTTTCTTTTTTCACCCCCAATCCTGCGTTTCGCCCCCCAAAAAAAGCCGGCTCGGAGCGGTGATAAATCCCGGGGGGTGAATCCCGGGAATGCCGAGCCCGGAGCGCACAAATCCCCAGGGATTTGTTTTCGTGGCGGGTTTAATCACCGGATTTAATTTTGGGCTCGGGTTTAACCCGGCCCGACCTCGCTCAGCGCCCTCAATTCGTCACCTGCGACCTTGGCGGTGTCACCGGCCCGGCGGTGTCACCCGAGCGGGGACATCCAGGCCGGGGAAAAGCTGGAAAATCAGGGAAAAGCTGCTGATGGCGCTTAAACAGCTTTAATTGATGGGCTGAAAGCCCCGAGCGGAGGCCGGGCTGGCGTCGGCTGTCGCTGATTGTCACCGCGCCAGGCTGGAGCTGTCACCCGGCCAGCCCGGCCAGCCAACACCCCTCGGGCTGGCCGGGGAAAATCGGGATTGCGTCTGGCACGGGGATCGTGGTTCCCGGGCTTCCAGCCTGGTTTGAGCACCAAAATCGGGGGTTCATCCCCCAAATCGCGGGGGAGGCTCCGGGGAAAGGTCTGGGGAACCCCAGAGTTGGGGGTTTGTCCCCAGGAAAGGTTTGGTTTGGGGAATACCGGAATCGGGGTTTTTATCCCTAAGAAAGGTTTGGTTTGGGGAATCCCAGAATCGGGGTTTTTATCCCCAGGAAAGGTTTGGTTTGGGGAATCCCAGAATCAGGGGTTTTATCCCCAGGAAAGGTTTGCTTTCAGGAATCCCAGAATCGGGGGGTTTATCCCCGAAAAAGATTTGATGTGATGGATCTCAGAATTGGGGTTTTATCCCCAGGAAAGGTTTGCTTTGGGGAATCCCAGAGTTGGGGGTTCATCCCCAAATCACGATGGAAGTCCTGGTGAAAGGTTTGGTTTGAGGAATCCCAGAATTGGCGTTTTGTCTCCAAAACAGGCGGGACATGCTGGGGAAGGGTTTGGTTTGGGGCAATCACAGAACTGGGGTTTTTATCCCCAAGGAAGGTTTGGTTTGGGGGAATCCCAGAATTGGGGTTTTTATCCCCAAGAAAGGTTTGGTTTGGGGGAATCCCAGAATCGGGGTTTTTATCCCCAAGAAAGGTTTGGTTTGGGGAATCCCGGAATTGGGGTTTTTATCCCCAAGAAAGGTTTGGTTTGGGGAATCCCAGAATCGGGGTTTTATCCCCAAGAAAGGTTTGGTTTGGGGAATCCCAGAATCGGGGTTTTTATCCCCAAGAAAGGTTTGGTTTGGGGAATCCCAGAATCGGGGTTTTTATCCCCAAGAAAGGTTTGGTTTGGGGGAATCCCAGAATCGGGGTTTTTATCCCCAAGGAAGGTTTGGTTTGGGGAATCCCAGAATCCCAGACCAGGTTGGGTCGGAAGGGATCTCAAACCCCACGGCCAATGTCACCTCCCTGTGCCCGGGGTGTTCATCCCGGGACATTCCCGGGATCCAGGAGCAGCCCCGTGCCCTTCCACCCCATCCCCGCCCCGAACAAACCCCGCCCAGCCCCCTCCGAGGCGCTGATTGACAGCTGCCAATCAAGCCGCCATCCCCCCGCGGTGGCGGTGCGGGCGCGGCTGGAGCCGGGATCGGGAATGTCTTTGTTACGGGAGCGGCTCCCGCGGGAGCGCTCAGGGCAGCGCTAATTCAATTACCGGGGCCGGCCGCAGCTGCACCGGCCGGGGATGGCGGCCCCGCGGGTCCCGGGGCGGCGGCGGCCCCGTCATGGGGGTAATGAGCCGGGAACGGCTCCCGCGGCCCTTCCCGCGGCCATTCCCGGTCATTCCCGCGGCCATTCCCGGTCATTCCCGCAGCCATCCTCGGTCAGTCCCGGACCATCTCCCAGAGCCATTCCCGGGGCTGATATCGGAGCCATTCCCGGTCATTCCCGGAGCCACTCCCGGTCGTTCCCGGGGCGGCTCCCCGAGCGGCTCCCGGCGATTCCTGGGGCGGTTCCCAGTCACTTCCGGACCGATTCCACCATTCCCGGACATTCCCAGAGCCATCCCCGGAGCCATTCCCGACCATTCCCGGAGCCGTTTCTGACCTTTCCCAGAACCGTTTCCAGTCATTCCCGGAGCCATTCCCGGTCATTCCCGCAGCCATTCCCGGTCAGTCCCGGACCATCTCCCAGAGTCATTCCCGGTTAGTCCCGGAGCCCTTCCCGCGGCCATTCCCCGTCAGTCCCGGGGCGATTCCTGCAGCCATTCCCGGTCATTCCCGGAGCCATTCCCGGTCGTTCCCGGGGCGGCTCCTCGAGCGGCTCCCGGCGATTCCCGGGGCAGTTCCCAGTCGCTCCTGGACCGATTCTGCCATTCCTGGCCATTCCCCGAGCCACTCCCAACCTTTACCAGAACCATTCCCAGTCATTCCCAGAGCCATGCCTGGCCATTCCCAGCCATTCCTGGAACCATTCCTGGTCATTCCCGGAGCCATTTCCAGAGCAGCTCCCGACCATTCCTGGCCATTCCCAGAGTCATTCCCAGAACCATTCCTGGAACCATTTCCAGACCCATTCCTGGAGCAGCTCCCGACCACTCCCAGCCATCCCCGGAGCCATTCCCAGCCATTTCTGACCGTTCCCAGAACCATTCCCGGTCATTCCCAGAGCCATTCCTGACCATTCCAGGAGCCATTCCAGAACCATTCCCAGAGCCATCCCTGGCTATTCCTAGAGCCATTTCTGGAGCCATTCCCAGAACCATTCCAGAACTATGCCCAGAACCATTCCAGAGCCATTCCCGACCCATTCCAGAGCCATTCCCAGAACCATTCCTGACCATTCCCAGAACTATTCCTGAGCATTCCCGGAACCATTCCTGGCCATTCCTGACCATTCTGGAGCCATTCCCAGAACCATTCCCAGAACCATTCCAGAACTATGCCCAGAACCATTCCAGAGCCATTCCTGACCCATTCCAGAGCCATTCCCAGAACCATTCCTGACCATTCCCAGAACTATTCCTGAGCATTCCCAGAACCATTCCCGGAACCATTCCTGGCCATTCCTGACCATTCTGGAGCCATTCCCAGAACCATTCCCAGAACTATTCCTGAGCATTCCCAGAACCATTCCCAGAGCCATTCCCGACCATTCCAGAGCCATTCCCAGAACCATTCCCAGAACCACTCCCAGAACCATCCCCGAGCCATTCCCAGAACCGTTCCCGACCATCCCAGAATCATTCCGCACCCATCCCGGCGCCATTCCCAGGACCATCCCAGAACCATTCCGGGCCCATCCCGGAGCCATCCCCGCCGCTCTCTCCGGGCTCAGAGCCCCCGGGGCCGTCGGTGCAGCCGCGGTCGCTGCTCCGGGGTCGGGGTTTCCCGATGGCTCCGGTGCCCGGAGCGCTCCGCCCGTCCCTGGCTGATCCCATTAGGACGGCGCTTCCCGGCCTAACCGGATTAGGGCCGGCCAGTCCATCAGCGCCGGGCCGGAGCGGGAAATGCGGGGCAGGAAATCGAGTTAGGGCTGCCGGCAGCGTCTGGCACGGCCCCGGCAGCGCCGGGGGGGCACCGGGGGGGCTTGGGGCACCCTGCAGGGCCTCCTGGGGCCGGGGAGCTCCTCCTCCTCCTCCTCACCTCGGAGCCCCAAACACCAAAACCCCCAAAACCCCCAAACCCCAAACACCAAAACCCCCAAAACCCCCAAACCCCAAAACCCCAAACCCCCAAATCCCCAAACCTCAAACCTCAAATCCCCAAACCCCCAAATCCCCAAATCCCCAAAACCCCCAAACCCCCAAACCTCAAACCCCAAAACCCCAAACCCCCAAATCCCCAAAACCCCAAACCCCCAAATCCCCAAATCCCCAAAACCCCCAAAACCCCAAACCTCAAACCCCCAAATCCCCAAACCCCCAAACACCAAAACTCCCAAAACCCCCCAACCTCAAACCCCCAAACCCCAAAACCCCAAACCTCAAACCCCCAAATCCCCAAATCGCCAAAACCCCAAACCCCCAAACCACCAAACCCCCAAATCCCCAAACCCCAAACCCACAGCTCCTCCCCGCCACTCCAGCAGTGTTTTGGGGACCTGGATTTTGGGGAAGAGGGGACATCAAAGCTCAGCCCCATCCTCACATCACAGCCCCCAAACCCCAAACCTCAAACCCCCAAACCCCAAACCACAAACCCCAAATCCCCAAACCCCCAAACCCCCAAACCCCCAAACCCCCAAATCCCCAAAACCCCAAACCCACAGCTCCTCCCCGCCACTCCAGCAGTGTTTTGGGGACCTGGATTTTGGGGAAGAGGGGACATCAAAGCTCAGCCCCATCCTCACGTCACAGCCCCCAAACCCCACAGCTCCTCCCCATCACTCCCAGGGACATTTTGGGGACCTGGATTTTGGGGTGGCTCACCCTGAACCCCCCAAACCTTGCTGGTGCTGACCCACAGCTCCAGTGGAGTTTTCAGGACCTGTGTTTTAGGGGGAAGCCCGAATTTTGGGGGAGCCGGGCAGAATTCCCGACTCCAGCACCTCTCGCCGTCCCCACCCTGCTGAGAAAGCACCAAAATTCCCATTCCAGCCCATTTTCCATGGCGGGGAGCTCCGGCTGCACCCACAGCACGGCCCTGCCCGCCCCGGCACCCTGCGGGGGGTGGCACCATGGGGACACCACGGGGGGGACATCGTGGTGGGGACATCACCATGGGGACATCATGGTGGGGACATCACCACGGGGACATCGAGGTGGGGACAGCGTGGTGGGGACATCACCACGGGGACATCATGGTGGGGACATCACCATGGGGCCATCGTGGTGGGGACATCACGGTGGGGACATCAAGGTGGGGATATTGCGGTGGGGACATCACCACGAGGACATCACCATGGGGACATCACAGTGGGGACGTCACAGTGGGGACATCACCATGGGGACATCATGGTGGGGACACCATGGTGGGGACATCGCGGTGGGGACATCACCATGGGGACATCACCACGGGGACATCACGGTGTCACCCTGCTGGGGGTGGCACCTTGGGGACATCACCATGGGGACATCACAGTGGGGACATCACAGTGGGGACATCACCACGGAGACATCACCACGGAGACATTGCAGTGGGGACATCACCACGGGGACATCACCACGGGGACATCACCATGGGGACATCGTGGTGGGGACGTCACCACGTGGACATCACCATGGGGACATCACCATGGGGACATCGCGGTGTCACCCTGCTGGGGGTGGCAGCTTCCATCCCACAATGATCCATTCAGGAATTTCCCTCCTGTTCCTGGAGGCCTCCAGTTCCCATTTTTGAGTTGCAGGAGAAAAAAAAAAAAATAGAAATTAAAAAATAATTAAAATTATAAATAAAAATAGAACAAAAAATAATATTTTATATTATAAATAAAAACAAAAACAAAAATAAAAATAAAAATAAAAATAAAAATAAAAAATAAAAATAAATAAAAAATAGAAGTAAAAATTAAAATAAAAATAAAAATAAATTAAAAATAAAAATAAAAAAATAAAATAAAATACAAATACTAATAAAAGTAAAAATAAAAATAATAAAAATAGTAAAAAAGTAAAAATAAAAATAAAAGGAGAAATAACAATAGCAGCAATAAAACCCCACAGGCGGCTTTCCTCCTCCTCCACCCCAGCCCTTTGTGCAGACAAACGGAGCCGGGCACGGATTCCAGGGTGGCCCTGGAACCTTTCCAACCTTTCCAACCTTTGGAGGAGCAGCTCGTTAGGGGAGAGTTCAGGTGATTGAACACCCCGGGCCCGCCTTCCCCCAACAAATCAATGTCATTTATTTTGGATGAAACACAAACCAGCGCAGCGGGGCTGTGGGGGCAGAGGGGAGCAGGCTGCGGGGCAGCTCTGGGGTTCCCTCCAGCCCTTCTCCTTTCCCCAATCCGCTTTTTGGGGTTTCCCTTCTCCCGCCTCTTCCCGTTGGTTTGGGCCCCGCCCGACGGGAACGGCTGGGCAGGCAGGGTGTGAATGCCAGGCCAGCTCCGACCTGGATGGATCCAACGGTTCCTGAGGATCTGGAGCAGCGCTGGGACCTTCCAGAAATGGGATCCATCCCTGGAGCCATCCCTGGGATCCATTTCCGGGATCCGTTTCCAGGATCCATCTCTGGGCTCCATCCCTGGGATCCATCCTTGGAATCCATCCCTGGGATCCATCCCTAGGATCCATCCCTGTGATCCATCCCTGGGATCTGTCTGTGGATCCATCCCTGGGATCCATCCCTGGGATCCATCCCTGGGATCCATCCCTAGGATCCATCCCTGGGATCTGTCTGTGGATCCATCCCTGGGATCCATCCCTGGGATCCATCTCTGGAGCCATCCTTGGGATCCATCTCTGGGCTCCATCCCTGGGACCCATCCCAGGATCCATCCCTGTGATCTGTCCCTGGATCCATCCCTGGGATCCATCCTTGGGATCCATCCCTGGGATCCATCCCTGGAGCCATCCCTGTGATCTGTCCCTGCAATCCATCCCTGGGATCCATCCTTGGGATCCATCCCTGGATACATCCCTGGATCCATCCCATGGATTTTCCATGGCTATTTCCCCTATCCCAGCCGTGCCCACAGGCCCCAGGGACATTTCCCTGGACATTTCCAGGGACATTCCCAGGGACATTCCCCTCTCCCAGCCCCAAACCAGCCCGTTCCCGTTCCCGTTCCCGTTCCCCTTCCCCTTCCCGTTCCCGTTCCCGTTCCCGTTCCCTCCCCGCCGATCCCGGTTTTTCCCCGCGGCAGGAATCATCCCCGCCCCGCCCCGCCTGGCAGAGCCATCTCCTGCCAGCGCCGCGCTAATGGGCGGTGACACCCCGCTAATGGGGACAGGCCACCCCCGGGGCGGGGACAGCTCGGGGACAGCTCGGGGACAGCGCGCGCTGATCACAGCGCTGTCACTTCCCCCCGCGCGGCGGCTCCTGATCAAACCCCGCTCCGCCGGGAGAGAGCCCGAGAAAACGGAGTGAAAATAAAATAAATCCATTGAGTGAGAGAGAGAAAGGAATAGTGAAATGAAATATGAAACATAAAATATAAAACATAAAACATAAAATACAAAGTATAAAAGATAAAGTATAAAGTATAAAATATAAAGTATAAATTATAAAATATAAAGTATAAAATATAAAATATAAAATATAAAATATAAAATGTAATGTGTAAAATATAAAATAAAATAAAGTATAGAATATAGAATATAGACTATAGACTATAGAATACAGAATATAGAATGTAGAATATAAAATGTAGAATATAGAATATAGAATATAGAATACAGAATATAGAATACAGAATATAGAATGTAGAACATAAAATGTAGAATATAAAATGTAGAATATAAAATGTAGAATATAAAATGTAGAATATAGAATATAGAATATAGAATATAGAATATAGAATATAGAATATAGAATACAGAATACAGAATGTAGAATATAAAATGTAGAATATAGAATATAAAATATAGAATATAGAATGAAGACTATAGAATATAGAATATAGAATATAGAATATAGAATGTAGCATATAATATATAGAATATAGAATATAGAATATAGAATATAGAATATAGAATATAGAATATAGAATATAGAATATAGAATGTAGAATGTAGAATGTAGAATACAGAATATAAAATTAAAAAACAAGATTTACAAAGGCAATAAAATAAAATAAAATAAAATAAAATAAAATAAAATAAAATAAAATAAAATAAAATAAAATAAAATAAAATAAAATAAAATAAAATAAGCTGGCAATGGCAGCTCGGTTGCAGCCCCAGCCCCCGCTCTGGGATCTCTCCCCAGCCCTTTGTGGCCCCGTTCCCGAGCTCTCCCCTTCTCTCTTTCCTCCCCGGCTTCTGCCGGAATCAATCCCCGGGGCCCGAGGCTGCGCTGGGGATCTGCTCCTTAATGGCTTCATTAACAATAAAATCCCACTGCTAACAATAATAACAACGACGATAAAACAGGCAATCCCTGCCCTGCGCCCGCCCGGACCCCTCTTTTTGCTGGTTTTTTCCCCAAACCCTTTGTGCCTCCCAAGTTGGGCTCTCCCTCCCCGCCCGTGTTTTCCCGGCCTCTCCTCTCCCGATGAATAATTTACCGGCAGCACTTAACGATCGAGGGGGCGGAATTCTCTCCCGCAGCCTCTTCAAACATTTGCTCCTGCTCCTCCCGCAGCCTTTCTTCCCCCGCTGCCACCCTGACCTGGGGGATTCGCCGGCCCCGGGCTCTGCTCGGGCTGCCAGCAGGAAAAGATGGGGTTTTATATTTTATTTATTTGTTATTTCCCCCCTGCATCGCTGGCTGAGGCTGCCAGAAATAAAAGCAGGATTTTTTTTTATTATTATTATTTTTACATTTATTTATTATTTCCCCCCTGCATCGCTGGCTGAGGCTGCCAGGAGTAAAAGCTGGATTTTTAAAAATTTTTTTAAATTTATTTATTATTTCCTCCCTGTCGCTGGCTGAGGCTGCCAGGAGGAAAAGCAGGACTTTTAAAAATTATTTTTAAATTTATTTATTTTTCCCCCCTGTCGCTGGCTGAGGCTGCCAGAGTAAAAACTGGAATTTTTAAATTTTTTTAAAAAGTTTATTTATTATTACCCCCCTGTCACTGGCTAAGGCTGCCAGAGTAAAATCTGGATTTTAAAATCTTTTAAAAATCTATTAATTTATTATCCCCCCCACACACATCCCGTCACTGGCTGAGGCTGCCAGAGTAAGAACTGAATTTAAATAAAATTAATTAATTTATTTGTTGTTTCCTGCCCTCCCTGTTGCTGGCTGACGCTGCCAGAAATAAAAACCGGATTGTTTTTTATTTTTTAATTTATTTATTATTTCTCCCCCCTGTCACTGGCTGAGGCTGCCAGAGCAAAAACTGAATTTAAAACAATAATTAATTTCTTTATTTGTCGTTTCCCGCCCTCCGTGCCCTGGCCGGGGCTGCCGGCAGTCCAAGCCGCGTTTTTACAGAAATAAATTCATTTATTTATTTATTGTCTCCCCCCTGCCGCGGGCGGTTTGTTCCGGGCGCGGCTCCATCGGATCAAATAAACCCGGAGAGAGGGCGGAAACCGCCGGAATTCACCCCAAAAACGAGCGGGGGTGCGGCCGGGGGGAGAGGGAGAGGGAGAGAGGGGAGAGAGGGGAGAGGGGAGAGAGGGATCCGTGAGGAGAGAGGGGAAGGCTGAGGATGAGGAGGCTGCCGGGGAGAAGGAGGGACCGCGGAGAGAGGGAGCTGAGAGGGGAGAGGAGGAAAAAGGGTGGGAGGGAGGGAGGGAGAGGGAGAGGGAGAGGGAGAGGGTGCAGTGAGGGGCGGGAAAATCCGGGAGGGGAGAGGGACCTGTGAGGGGAGAAGGGGCGCAGAGGATGAGGAGGATGAAGATGAGGATGAGGAGGAGGAGGAGGATGAGGAGGATGAGGAGGATGAGGAGGATGAAGATGAGGAGGAGGATGAAGGTGAGGCTGAGGAGGATGAGGATGAGGATGAGGATGAGGATGAGGATGAAGATGAGGCTGAGGATGAGGCTGAGGAGGAGGAGGAGGATGAAGGTGAGGCTGAGGAGGATGAAGATGAGGATGAGGAGGAGGAGGAGGATGAAGGTGAGGCTGAGGAGGCTGAGGAGGATGAGGAGGATGAGGAGGATGAAGATGAGGAGGAGGATGAAGGTGAGGCTGAGGAGGCTGAGGATGAGGCTGAGGAGGAGGAGGAGGATGAAGGTGAGGCTGAGGAGGATGAGGATGAGGATGAGGAGGAGGATGAAGGTGAGGCTGAGGAGGCTGAGGAGGCTGAGGAGGATGAGGAGGATGAAGATGAGGCTGAGGAGGATCTGACGGCAGCCGGAGCGGCTCGGCCGCGCCTGCAGCGCCATCTAGCGGCGTCCGGGAGCGGCTCATCCCGCATCTCCCCGGGCTGGGAACGCGGGAATTTGGGATCATCCAGGAGCCTCCCGAGAGGAATTTTGGGGTGATCCAAGAGTTTCATCCCTGGATGAATTTTGGGGTGATCCAGGAGCCTCAATTTCATCTCAGGAGGAAGTTTGGGATAACCTAGGAGCCATGGTCTCATCCCAGGAGGAAGTTTGGGATGGTCCAGGAAGTTCATCTCAAGAGGAATTTTGGGATGCTCCAGGAGTTCCATCCCTGAAGGAATTTTGGGATGATGCAGGAACCCCAATTCCATCCCGGGAGGAATTTTGGGCTGCTCCAGGGCTCGCTGTCCTTTCCCTTGGTGGCTTTTCCCGTTGGGGACCCAAGCACGGGGAAAAGGCGACATTGGCTCCAAATTCCCATTATTCCCACCTCTGGAATGTGTGCCCCGCTCCAGCCCAGCCCACCTCCCTCATTTGGGAATTCTCGGGTTTTCCTGATCCCAAAAAATGTCTGGGGAGAGGGGAGGGGGCTCGGTTCGGGTGCCAGGTGTGGGTTTGGGGGGTTCGGGGCTGCCCCATCTCCCACCGGCGCTGCAGGGGCTGGGGGAGATTTTGGGGATATTTTGGGGATATTCTGGGGATATTTTTTCGGGATTTTTTTTCGGGATTTTTTTTTGCGATATTTTGGGGATTTGGGGGGGATATTTTGGGGATATTTTCCCCTTGGTTTATCCCAAAATGCAGATGAGGATAAGGGGTTTCCCCATTTTTCCCTCCTTTACTTTTTTCCTTATTTCTTTTCTTTCTTCCTTTTATTTTTTTCTCCTTTCCTCTTTTCTCTTTCCTCTTTCCTTTTTTCCCTTTTTCCTCTTTTCTCTTTCCTTTCCCCCTCTTTTTTCTCCTTTCCCCTTTACTTTTTCCTCCTTTCCTTTTTTTCTCCTTTACTTTTTTTTGTCTTATTTCTTTTTTTCTTCCTTTTATTTTTTCTTCTTTCCTCTTTTTTTCTTTCCCCTTTTTCTCCTTTCCTCTTTTCTCTTTCCTTTTTTTCTTCTTTCCTTTTCTCTTTCCTTTCCCCCTCTTTTTTCTCCTTTCCTTTTTTCTCCTTTCCTTTTTTTTTCCCTTTTTTTCTCCTTTCTTCTTTCTTCTTCCCTTTCCTTTTCTTTCCTATTTCTTCCCCCTTTTTTCCTCCCCTTTTTTCTCCCCTTTTCTTCTCCTCTCCCATCCCTTTTTTCCCTCCTTCCCTTTCATTTTCCCGTGGCTCTTTGAGGAAAACGCCGCCGCAGCGGCTGCCCGAGCCTTATCTCGGGGGCGCAGGCGGGACGGGCGCGCATTCCCGGCGAATTCCAGCGGCTTTCAGCTCCCGCTATCAGGGGCCGGCAGCCCCCGCCTCCCCCCCGGGCTGCGGGGCTCGCTCCCAATTAAGCGCTGATCCAATTAACTCCGGGATCGGCGGGTTCAGCCCGGGTCCATCTGATAACGCCGGCCCGGGAGGCGAGAAACCGCCGGGAAAAAAAAATCCTTTATTGTCCCCCGGGGAGTTGGGGTTCCCAGGGAGAACGCCGGGGTTTTAGGGGTAGGGGAGGAAAAGCAGAGTTTCCCCCGCGGTTTTTCGTGTTTTCTCCTGCTTTTCTAGGTTTTCCCCGCGTTTTCCCCCCATTTCTCCCTCAGTTCCTCCCATTTCTCCCCCATTTCCCCAATTTCCCCTCATTTTTCCCCATTTCCCCCTCACCCCTCCCCCATTTTTCCTCATTTCCCCACTCATTTCTTCCCCCATTTCCCTCGATTTCCCCCATTTCCCCCATTTCTCCCCATTTCCCCCATTTCCCCCTCATTTTTCCCCATTTTCCCCTCATCCCTCCCCCATTTTTTTCCTCATTTTCCCACTCATTTCTTCCCCCGTTCCCCCGTTTTTCCACATTTCTCCCCCACTTCCCCTCAATTTCCCCCTCATTCCCCCATTTCCCGCTACATTTTCTCCATATTTCCCCCACATTTTTCCCACATTTTTCCTCATTTTTCCATTTCCCATTTCCCCCCCCCCCCATTTATTCCCCATTTTCCCCTCATTCCTCTCACATTTTTCCCATTTCCCCCCTATTTCTCCTCACACCTCCCCAGTATTTCCCCCTCTCCCCTTCTCCTTTCTCCCCCATTTTCCCTCCCCTCATTTTCCCCACATTTTTTTGCGTTTCCCCCCCATTTCCCCAGATTTCCCCTCATTCTCCCCCGATTTTTCCTGGATTTCCCCCCTATTTTTTCCCAGATTTCCCCCCCATTTCCCCCGGATTTTCCCGGATTTCCCCCCGAGTTTTCCCCCATTTCTGCCCCCATTTCTCCCCCACCCCCTGGCAGCGCCCCGGAATTCCCTCCCGCCCCCCAGAGAACGCCGGGATTTCATGGATGAGCCGGATAAATCCCGGGATGAGTGTCGAGCCTAATTCCTTAATTGTTGGGAGGATGGGATAAGCCGGGATTTACATATCTGAGGAAAAAAGGGGCAAAAAAATGCGGATTAAAGGAGATCAGAGAGGGGGAAAAAATTCCGTTTCTCCCTTTTTTTAATTTATTTTTTTTTCTCTCTCCCTCCTGTCACAAAAGCTGGTGAGGCCCCGGGGAATTCGGGATGTCTTCATTTGCCATGGAGCCGAGAAATTCCCCTGGGATGTGGGGCGGGATCGGGGAAAAGTGGGGAGGAAATGGGGGGAAAGTGGGGGGGAAATCTGGGAAAAAATAGGGGGAAAATCTGGGAAAAGTCTGGGGGAAATGTGGGAATAACCACGAGGAAAATGTGGGGGAAATGGGAAGAAATCCGGGAAAAATGGGGCGAAAATCTGGGGAAAATGTGAGGAAAATGGGAGGAAATCCGGGGAAACTGGGGGGGAAAATCTGGGAAAAATAGGGGGGGAAATGGGAAGAATTCTGGGAAAAAATGGAGGGAAAATCTGGGGAAAATCGGGGGGAAATGTGGGGAAAATGGGGGGAAAATCTGGGAAAAATAACAGGGGAAATGTGGGGGGAAATGTGGGGAAAATGGGAAGAAATCCAGGAAAAATGGAGGGAAAATCTGGGAGAAATGGGGGGCGGGGGGGTTGGTGGTGAGAAATGTGGAAAAACGGGAGGAAATGTGGAAAAACGGGGCGGAAATGTGGGGAAAAGTGGCCAAAATGGGGGAGAAATGCGGGGGAAATCCGGGAAAAATGCGAGGGGAACGCAGGAAAACGTGGGGACAACGTTGCTTTCCCCCCTCTATCCCTAAAATATTCCCAAATCCTGCGGGTTGGGGGCATTTTGGGGCCTCCAGGTGTGGGTTTGGGGGCTGATTTCCCATCCCGCCTGGAGAAGGATCCATTCCAGCCGCCGGGATCCATGGAAACCCCGCGGAGCGATTTGTTAAATAAATATCAGGGAGAAAAAAAAACAAACAACCCCAAAGGTTTGGGATCGGGAAAGGCGGGAGGGAGCGGATGAAAGGATCCGAAGGCAGCGGGAGCTTCAGAGGCTCGGGAACGATCAGGGGAAAAGAGAAACCAACATGAAAAACTCGGGATTTCAAAGCTTTCATCCCGGCCTCCCGCGGGAAGCGGCGGCGCCGGGAGCTCGGGCTGGATCCCGGGGAAAGGACGGAGCGGGAAACGCCGCGGAATTCCCGAAAAACCGCCGGGAAATCAACCCCCGAACGGGGCTGGGGTGGGGGTGCCGCTGGGATTTATCCGTCTGGGCTTTGGGATCACCGGGGTGGCCCTGGAATTCCTACATGTGGATTCTGGGATCACCTGGTGTCCCCGGAATTCTCCCACATGGATTTTGGGATCCCTGGGAATTCCCTCTTGTGGATTTTGGGGTCCCCGGGGCGCCCTTGGAATTTATCTCTGTGGATTTGGGGATCACTCCTGGAATTCCCTCGTGTGGATTTTGGGATCACCTGGAATTTCCTTGTTTAGATTTTGGATCACCAGGAATTCCCTGATGTGGATTTTGGGGTCCCCGGGAATTCACTTGTGTGGATTTGGGAATCACCCCTCCAGTTTCCCCGTGTGGATTTTGGGATCATCCCTGGAACTCCCCCATGTGAATTTTGGGATCCCCTGGAACAGCCCCGTGTGAATTTTGGGATCATCCCTGGAACTCCCCCATGTGAATTTTGGGATCCCCTGGAACAGCCCTGTGTGGGGTTTGGGCTGCCCTGTGTTTTCTGGGAATGATTTTGGGTGATTTTGGGAATTCCCCGTGCGGAGTTTTGGGCTGGGAGCCGCTCCAGGCAGGAGTTCCAAGGGGAGGTTCTGCTGTAGGAACAATTCCTCCCGGATCCCTTTCCCAGAAAAAAGCACCGGGAAAAGCAGCTCCTCCCCCCTCTGCTGCCCCCGGGCACGGCCCCGGGGCCCGGGAATGCAGGGAATGGGTTGGGAAGGGTTTGTGTGGGATACAGGGGGGCTGGCAGCCCTGGGGCAGGAATGGGGTCGGGAACGGGGCTGGGAATGGGGAATGGGGAATGGGAATGGGAGTGGGAATGGGGAATGGGGAATGGGAATGGGGATGGGGGTGGGAATGGGGATGGGAATGGGGAATGGGGAATGGGGAATGGGGAATGGGGATGGGAATGGGAAATGGGGATGGGGAATGGGGATGGGAATGGGGATGGGGGTGGGAATGGGGAATGGGGATGGGGAATGGGGAATGGGGATGGGAATGGGAAATGGGGATGGGGGTGGGGAATGGGAATGGGGAATGGGGAATGGGGATGGGGGTGGGAATGGGGATGGGAAATTGGGAATGGGAATGGGGATGGGGATGGGGATGGGAATGGGAAATTGGGAATGGGAATGGGAAATGGGGATGGGGAATGGGAATGGGGAATGGGGATGGGGGTGGGAATGGGGATGGGAAATTGGGAATGGGGATGGGGATGGGGAATGGGGAATGGGGAATGGGGGTGGGAATGGGGATGGGGACGGGACACGGCAGGATCGGGAATGGGAGATGTGATTGGGAATGGAGCAGCTGGGATTGGAATGGGACAGCTGGGATTGGGAGTGAGACAGGCTGGGAATGGGAATGGGACAGGCAGGATACGGAATGGGACACAGCGGGATGGGGAATGGGAGAGGCCGGGATCGGGAATGGGAGATGGGATTGGGAATGGGACAGGCCAGGTTTGGGAATGGGACACACTGGGATGGGGAATGGGACAGACTGGGATCAGGAATGGCACACCCCGGGATCAGGAATGGCACACCCCGGGATCAGGAATGGCACACCCTGCCCCTGCCGGTCCCTCGGTGTCCCCTGCCAGCCGGGATGTCCCTGCCTGCCCCGGGTGCTGTCCTGGCCGGACAGGAGCCACTCCAGAGGTGCGGGAACACCCAGAGGCTGGAATGCCCCTCGGAATGGTTTCCTGCTCCAGCCCTCCCGTTCTATTCCCTGGCAGCTCCCAGGAGGGCACTGGACGCCCCCAGTGAGTGACACGGGGACACCCGGGAGGGGACAGCGATGTCCCAGTGAGTGACACGGGGACACCCGGGAGGGGACAGCGATGTCCCCGGGGCCGCTCTGGGAGGGGACAGCCAGCGGGCTCGGCTGGAGTTTCTCTCGGGAACGGAACAGTTCCCGGATTTCCCCACTCCCGGGAGATGTGCAGGGCGGATCGGAGCCTCTGGCTGCTCCTGCCCCCTTTCCCTGTCCCCAGGGCCCCCCGGGCTGTCACCCGAGGCCATTCCCGAGGCCATTCCCGGGGCCATTCCCGAGGCCATTCCCGGGGCCATTCCCGAGGCCATTCCCGAGGCCGGGAGCAGGGCCGGCAGAGCCGCAGGCAGGCGCTGCCTCTGGCCAAGGTCCTGCGGCTGCCGGCATCCCTCCCGCAGGCACCCAGGATAACTCTGCAGGAATTCCTTCCCCCTCCCGGCATCTCCAGCCACACACCGGCCAAAAAAAACACCCCAGGATAATCCATTGGGAATGTCCATCCCTCTGTTGTTCTGCAGCCCGTTCTGCCGCAGCCGGGGCTGGGCCGGGAGCAGCCGCAGCGGGATCGCGGCCTCGGCCCGGCCGGGGGTCCCGGGGGGCGCCCCGCGGTGTCCCCGGTGTCCCCCCGCCCCCCCGGCGAGGGGCGCTGGCCGTGCCCCCCATGTCCCGCTCCCCGCGCCCCCCGGGAGCCGCTCCCGCCCCGAGCCCGCAGGGACGGAGACGCCCGGGGCTGGCACGGAGCGGCTGTGCCGGGACCGGGACAGAGCGGGGCGGACGGGACATCCCGGGGGGCCGGGGCAGCGCCGGGGGAGCCCGGGGAGCCCCGGGGTGCGCGGGGAGCCGGGAGAGCTCGGGGAGCCCCGGGGAGCCCGGGGAGCCGGGAGAGCTCGGGGGTCCCGGCGGTGTCCCCGCTGTCCCCGAGCTCGGCGGGCCCCGGGCCGGGCGGGCTCAGGCCGGGCCCTCGAGCGGCCGCAGGGTCAGCTGGATGGGCCGGTCCGGGACCAGGATCAGCTCGAACTTGGTGCCGATCTCCACGGCCCGCGGGGTCTCGATCTTGAAGTTCTCCAGGACCTGGGAGGGAGCGGGACGGGCCCGGGTGGGGTTGGGGCCGAACCGGGCCGGGATCCCGCGGGGGGTTCGGAGCCCCGGGGCCCCGCGGGGGCACGGACGGACGGAGGGAGGGACGGACGGACGGACGGACGGAGGGACGGGCGGGGCCGCTCACGTGCATGAGGAAGAGCTGCATCTCCAGCTCGGCGATGCGGCGGCCCAGGCACTGGCGCGGCCCGAAGCCGAAGCCGAGCCCCTGGAAGGGTTTGGGGCCGGCGGCGAGCCAGCGCTGCGGCCGGAACTGCTCGGCCTGCGGGAACACGGCGGGGTCGCGGCCCATGGCGAACAGGCCCACCTGCACCAGCGTCTGCGGGGAGGCGGCGGCGGCTGAGCTCCTGTCCCCGTGTCACCGTGTCACCGTGTCCTTGTGTCCTGCTGTCCCTGTGTCCTGCTGAGCTCCTGTCCCCGTGTCACCGTGTCCCCGTGTCCTGCTGAACTCGTGTCCCCGTGTCACCGTGTCACCGTGTCACCGTGTCACCGTGTCCCCGTGTCACTGTGTCCTGCTGTCCCTGTGTCCCTGTGTCCTGCTGTCCCTGTGTCCCCGTGTCCTGCTGAACTCCTGTCCCCGTGTCACCGTGTCACCGTGTCACCGTGTCCTGCTGTCCCTGTGTCCTGCTGAGCTCCTGTCCCCGTGTCACCGTGTCACCGTGTCCTGCTGTCCCTGTGTCCCCGTGTCCTGCTGGACTCGTGTCCTGCTGTCCTTGTGTCCCCATGTGCCCACATCCCCGTGTCACCACATCCCCGTGTCCTGCTGTCCCTATGTCCTGCTGTCCTTGTGTCCCCCTGTCCTCGTGTCCTCCTGTCCTTGTGTCCCCGTGTCACCGCATCCCCATGTCCCCACATCCCCATGTCCCCACATCCCTGTGTTCCCCTGTCCCCATGTCCATGTCCTGCATCCCGTGTCCCCGTGTCCCCGTGTCCCCTGTCCCTGTCCCCTGTCCCTGTCCCTGTCGCTGTCGCTGCCGGTGTCGCTGTGTCTCACCCCGGGCGGGATGCGGAATCCCTGCAGGATCAGCTCGTGCGCGGTGTACCTCTGCAGGGTCACGGCCACCGGGTGCAGCCTGCGCGACAGGGACACCGGGGGGGCTGGGGGGGGCTGGGGGGGGGCTGGGAGGGGGCTGGGAGGGGCTGGGAGGGGCTGGGGGGGGCTGGGAGGGGCTGGGGGGGGCTGTGTGCCGCCCGCGGGCAGGGAGCCTCCTGCTCCTCACCTGGGCCCTTCCTCACCTGAGCCCTTCTTCATCCTCCTCCTCACCTGGGCCCCCCTCCCCCCCCCCCCCCCACCTGAGGGTCTCCTTGATGGCGCCCTTCAGCAGCCGGGTGTGTCTCAGCATCTTCTCGCGGTCGCCGCCCGCCTCCCGCTTGGCTGCCAGGACCTCGGCCCGCAGCTGCTCCTGCACGCCCGGGGCCCGCGCCAGCTCCAGCATGGCCCACTGCAGGGTGATGGAGGTCTGCGGGCAGGGACACAGCTGACAGCACCTGCCGGGGCTGCGGGGCCTGCCCGGGGCTGCCGGGACCTGCCGGGACCTGCCAGGACCTGCGGGACCTGCCGGGGGCTGCGGGGACCTGCCGGGACCTGCCCGGGGCTGCCGGGACCTGCCAGGACCTGCCCGGGGCTGCCGGGACCTGCTCCATGCCCGGCTCAGCCCTGCCAGGACCTGCTCCTTGCCTGGCTTGGAGCTGCCCCACCCAGCACCCACCAGGACCTTCCCCTGCCCCATCCAGGCACCGCCCAGGGTCCCTGTCCCCCCCGTCCCTCTCCCTGTCCGCGTCCCTGTCCCCGTCCCCGCTGTCCCATCCCTGTCCCCGCTGTCCCCGCTGTCCCTGTCCCTGTCCCGCTGTCCCCGCTGTCCCTGTCCCTGTCCCGCTGTCCCCCTGTCCCCGCTGTCCCCATCCCTGTCCCCGCTGTCCCATCCCTGTCCCCGCTGTCCCCGCTGTCCCTGTCCCCGCTGTCCCATCCCTGTCCCCGCTGTCCCCGCTGTCCCTGTCCCGCTGTCCCCGCTGTCCCCGCTGTCCCATCCCTGTCCCCGCTGTCCCCGCTGTCCCTGTCCCGCTGTCCCATCCCTGTCCCCGCTGTCCCATCCCTGTCCCCGCTGTCCCCGCTGTCCCTGTCCCCGCTGTCCCCGCTGTCCCCGCTGTCCCATCCCTGTCCCCGCTGTCCCCGCTGTCCCCGCTGTCCCCGCTGTCGCTGTCCCATCCCTGTCCCGCTGTCCCTGCTGTCCCCGCTGTCCCCGCTGTCCCCGCTGTCCCCGCTGTCCCCATCCCTGTCCCCGCTGTCCCCGTTGTCCCCGCTGTCCCTGTCCCGCTGTCCCCGCTGTCCCATCCCTGTCCCCGCTGTCCCCGCTGTCCCCGCTGTCGCTGTCCCATCCCTGTCCCCGCTGTCCCCGCTGTCCCTGTCCCCGCTGTCCCCGCTGTCCCCGCTGTCCCATCCCTGTCCCCGCTGTCCCCGCTGTCGCTGTCCCCGCTGTCCCCGCTGTCCCCGCTGTCGCTGTCCCGCTGTCCCCGCTGTCCCCGCTGTCCCCGCTGTCCCCGCTGTCCCCATCCCTGTCCCCGCTGTCCCCGCTGTCCCCGCTGTCCCCGCTGTCCCCGCTGTCGCTGTCCCCTGCCGCTCACCGTGTCCACGCCCCCGGCCATCATCTCGGTGACGCTGGCTCGGATGTGCTCCAGGGCCAGCCCGTCCCGCAGGATGAGGTTGCCCAGGATGCCCGCGGGCTCCTCCGGGCTCCGGCGCCGCAGCCGCAGCTCCCGGGACACGCTCTGGATGCACTTGTCCGCTGAGGGGACACGGGGACAGCGGGGGACACCGCGGGGACGGAGGGGACATCAGGGCACGGCGGGGCCCGTCCCGGGGCCGGGGGGCCGAGGGGCCGAGGGGCCGAGGGGCCGAGGGGCTGTCCCTGTGCCCGGGGGACATCGCTGTCCCCGGGGCGCTCCGCCCCTCCCCCAGAGGGGACACCTGCCCGGGGGGACAGGGTGGCAGGGGTGACAAGATGGCAGGGCGGGGTGGCACTGACCATAGCAGGGGTGACAGGGTGGCACGGCGGGGTGGCAGGGGTGGCAGGGGTGACAGTGTGACAAGGTGGCAGGGGTGGCAGGGTGGCACTGACCATAGCAGGGGTGGCAGGGTGTGACAGGGGGTCAGGGTGTTACGGGTGTCCCAGGGGGTGTCCCAGGGGGTGGGAGATGGCACTGACCCTGACAGGGTGTCCCAAGTGTCCCAAGTGTCCCAGGGTGTCCCAGGGTGTCAGGGTGTCCCTGTCACTGCCCCTGACAGGGTGTCCCAGGTGTCCCAGTGTCCCTGTCACTGCCCCTGGCAGGTGTCCCAGGGTGCCCCAGTGTCCCGGTGTCCCAGTGTCCCCGTCACTGACCCTGGCAGGGTGTCCCAGGGTGTCAGGGTGTCAGGTGTCCCTGTCACTGCCCCTGGCAGGTGTCCCAGGGTGCCCCAGGTGCCCCAGGTGTCCCAGGGTGTCCCAGGGTGTCCCAGGTGTCCCAGGGTGCCCCAGGTGTCCCAGTGTCCCTGTCACTGCCCCTGGCAGGGTGCCCCAGGGTGTCCCAGTGTCCCAGGTGCCCCAGGTGTCCCGGTGTCCCTGTGACTGACCCTGGCAGGGTGTCCCAGTGTCCCAGTGTCCCTGTCACTGCCCCTGGCAGGGTGTCCCAGGTGTCCCAGGTGTCCCAGTGTCCCTGTCACTGACCCTGGCAGGGCCCCAGGTGTCCCAGTGTCCCTGTCACTGACCCCGGCAGGGTCCCAGTGTCCCGGTGTCCCCGTGACTGACCCTGGCTGAAGATGGTGTCCCAGGGTGTCAGGGTGTCAGGTGTCCCTGTCACTGACCCTGGCAGGGTGTCCCAGGGTGCCCCAGGTGCCCCAGGTGTCCCAGTGTCCCCGTGACTGACCCTGGCCGAAGATGGTGTCCCAGGCCTGCACGTGCTCCCGCCAGGTGCGCGGGTGCAGCAGCGGGCAGCAGCGCGGGGGGCAGGTGCAGCAGCGGGGCCGTGGTGTGGAACATGCGCGACACGGCCTCGATGAAGCGCTGAGCCTCGGGCTGCACAAAGTCCTGCAGCAGCCCCAGGCGCTGCCCGTACAGCACGTGGCACACGGCTGGGGACACACAGGGACATGGCACTGTCACCATCCCTGTCACCAGCCCTGTCACCAGCCCGTACAGCACGTGGCACACGGCTGGGGACACACAGGGACAGGGACAGTGTCACTGTCACCAGCCCTGTCACCATCCCTGTCCCCATCCCGTACAGCACGTGGCACACGGCTGGGGACAGGGACAGTGTCACTGTCACCAGCCCTGTCACCAGCCCTGTCACCAGCCCGTACAGCACGTGGCACACGGCTGGGGACAGACAGGGGAGGGGATATCGCACCCAGAGAGGGGACACCCACTGCGCCAGGAGAGGTGACATCCTGCCAGGGGAGGTGACATTCCCCCAGGGGAGGGGACATCTGCGCTCTCTCTCCCTCGCGCTTTGGGGTGACGCTGTTTGGCCGATGCCCGAGGCCGGGCCTGGGGCTTTGGGCTGTTTTGGGGGCGTGGCCGGGTTTGGGCTGTTTTTGGGGCACTCCCCGGCCCAGGCCGGTTTCAGGCCATTCCCCAGCCCAGGCTGTGTTTGGGTCATTCCCACATTCAGGGCTGGATTTGGGGCCATTCCCGTGTTCAGGGCTG
>JADMLD010000695.1:0-32179 GCA_017589585.1 Phylloscopus whistleri | reverse complement strand
CTCCGTCCCTGGGGTTGCTTTTGGGGTCTCTTGGGGTTTTTTGGGGCCTCCTAGGGCCTCATTTGCGGTTTCTCATGGGGTTTGGGGGCTCTCATGGTTTCTGTGGGTTTTTTTTCCAGGTTTCCATGGGGTCTGCTCACAGCTTTTGAGGTCTCTCGGGTTCTGGGGATTTCTCGTGGGTTTTGGGGTCTCCTGATGGGTTTTGGGGTCTCTTTGTGGGTTTGGGGGGGGCGTTTCTCTCAGGGGATTATGGGGTCTCCTCAAGGCTTTTGTGGTCTCTTTAGGGTTTTGGGATCTCCTTGGAGTTTTGGGGGTCTCCTCGGGATTTTTTTTTGGGTCTCCTTGGGGGTTTGGGTCTTCTCACAGGTTTTTGGGGTCTCCTCACAGTTTTGGGGTCTCCTTGGAATTTTGGGGACTCCTTGTGGATTTTGGGGATTTTTTCTAGGTTTTGGGGTCTCCTCGTGGGTTTGGGGGGGTTCTCAGAGGTTTATGGGTTTCCTCAAGGCTTTTGGGATCTCCTTGGGGTTTTTTGTGGGGTCTCCTCATGGGGTTTCATGAGGTCTCCTTGGATTTTTTCGGGTCTCCTCGTGGTTTTGGGGGTTTTCTCAGGGCTTTTTGGGTCTCCACGTGGGTTTTTTGGTTTTTTTCATGGTTTTATGGGGTCTCCACCTTTTTGGGGGGTTTTCTCATGGTTTGGTGGGATTTCCATGGGGTTCTTTGGGGTTTTCTTCTTCAGGTTTTTTGGGCCTTGTGGTTTTTATGGGGTTTTCTTCTCTCGTTCACGGTGACTCCTCATGATTTTGTGGGGTCTCCACGTGGGTTTTTTGGGTTTTCTCATGTTTTTTGGGTCTCCTCGGGGTTTTTTTCGGGGGTCTCCCTGAAAGTTTTGGAGTCTCTTCATGGGTTTTGAGGATCTTTTTGTGGGTTTTAGGGTCTTCTCAGAGACTTTGGGGTGTCCTTGTGGGTTTTGGGCTCTCCTCAAGGGTTTTTTTTGGGGTGTCTCTGTGGGGGTTTGGGTTCTTCCCTTGAAGATTTTTGGAGTGTCCTCAGGGGTTTTTTTTGGATCTCCTCGGGGTTTTTGAGGTCTCCTTGGTTTTTGGGGTCTCCTCGTGGTTCTTGGGCTGGTTCCTGGCGCTTTTATGGGATCTTCTCTTGGGGTTCCAGGCTCTGTCCCTGGGGTTGCTTTTGGGGTCTCTTTGGAGTTTTCTGGGGCCCCCAGGGCCTCTTTTGGGGTTTCTCTCGTGGGTTTTGGGGCTCTTGTGGTTTCTGTGGGGTTTTCTCTCCAGGTTTCCATGGGTCTGCTCATGGGTTTTCACAGAATCACAGAATCACAGAATGACCAGGTTGGAAGAGACCTCCAAGATCATCGAGTCCAACCCAGGCCCTAACACCTCAACTAAACCATGGCACTGAGTGCCACATCCAGACTTTTGTTAAACACATCCAGGGATGGTGATGCCACCACCACCCCAGGAAGGTCATTCCAGAACTTTATCACCCTTTCCATGAAAAACTTTTTCCTAATATCCAACCTATATTTCCCTTGATGCAGCTTGAGACTGTGTCCTCTTGTTCTGTCAGTTGCTGCCTGGAGAAAGAGACCAACCCCCACCTGCCACACCACCCTTCAGGAAGTTGCAGAGAGTGATAAGATCACCCCTGAGTCTCCTTTTCCTCCAGGCTAAACAACCCCAGCCCCTCAGCTGTTCCTCACAGGGTTTGTGTTCCAAGCCCCTCACCCAGCCTCGTTGCCTCCTCTGGACGCACTCTCAAGCGTCTCAATGTCCTTCCTGAACTGAGGGGCCAAAACTGGACACAGCACTCAATGTCCTTCCTAAACTGAGGGGCCAGAGCTGGACACAGCACTCAACATCCTTCCTGAACTGAGGGGCCAGAGCTGGACACAGCACTTAATGTCCATCCTGAACTGAGGGGCCCAGAGCTGGACACAGCACTCAATGTCCATCCTGAACTGAGGGCCAGAGCTGGACACAGCACTCAATGTCCTTCCTAAACTGATGGCCAGAGCTGGACACAGCCCCAATGTCCTTCCTGAACTGAGGGGCCAGAGGGACACAGCACTCGAGGTGCAGCCTCACCAGTGCCGAGCACAGGGAAGAATGATCTCCCTGCTCCTACTGGCCACAGCATTCCTGATCCAGGCCAGGATGCCATTGGCCTTCTTGGCCACCTGGGCACACTGCTGGCTCATGTCCAGCCTGCTGTCCATCAGTGCCCCAGGTCCCTTTCTGCCTGGGCACTGTCCAGCCACACCGTCCCCAGCCTATAATGTTGCAGGGGGTTATTGTGGCCAAAGTGCAGGACTCGGCACTTGGACTTACTAAACTTCATCTTATTGGACTCTGCCCACCCATCCAACCCTTCCAGGCTCTCTGCAGAGACCTCCTACCTCCAACACATTGACACACGCTCCCAGCTTAGAGTTCTCTGCAAATTTACTAATGAAAGACTCAATACCCTCATCCATGTCATCAATAAAGAATATTGAACAGAACTGGCCCCAGCACAGACCCCAGAGGAACAGCACTCCTGACTGGCTGCCAGCTGGATGCAGCACCGTTCCCCACCACCCTCTGAGCCCGGCCATGCAGCCAGTTCTGAACCCAGCAGAGAGAGCTCCTGTCCAAGCCACGGCTGCCAGCTTCCCAGGAGTGTGCTGTGGAGACAGTGTCAAAGGCCCTGCTGAAGTCCAAATAGACAACACCCACAGCCCTTCCTGCATCCACCAGGTGGGCACCTGGTCATGAAAGGAGACCAGGTTGGTCAAACACGACCTCCCCCTCCTAAACCCGTGCTGGCTGGCTCTGACACCCTGGCCATCCTGTAGGTGCTTCATGATGAACACTCAATAGAAACTGCTCCATGACCTTACCGGTACTGAGGTCAGGCTGACTGGCCTGTAATTACCAGGATCCTCCTTCCCACCCTTCTTGTGAATGGGTGTGACACTGGACAGCCTCCAGTCACCTGGAGCCTCACCAGTGAGCCAGGGCTGTTGGTAAATGATGGAGAGCAGCTTTGCAAGCTCATCTGCCAGCAGCTCCCTCATCACCCTGGGATGGGATCCCATCTGGTCCCATAGATTTATGGATATCCAAGTATTTCAGCAGTTCTCTGACTGCCTCCTCTTGGATAATGCAGGAACCATTCTGTTCCCTGACATCATCTACCAACCCAAGAGGACAGTTGTCATGAAGGCAAGTCGTCTTCTCACTAAAAACTGAGGCAAAGTAGGCATTAAGCACTTCTGCCTCTTCCTCATTTGCAGTTACTAAGTTCCCTCCCTCGTCCAATAAAGAACAAAGGTTGGTCTCACCCTTCCTTTTACCATTAATATATTTGTAAAAACATTTTTTATTATCCTTTACAGCAGTCGCCATTCTAAGTTCAAACTGAGCCTTGGCCTCCCTCATTTTTTTCCTACGTGCTCTAGCAGTCTCCTTAAATAGTTCCCGAGAGACCTGACCGTCCTTCCAAGGATGATACATCCTCTTTTTATTCCTAAGTTCCTCCAAAACCTCCTTGCCCATCCAGGCTGGACATTTACCCCGCTGACTTGTCTTTCAGCACACAGGGGCAGTCTGTCCCTCTGCCCTCAAGATCTCTGCTTTGAGGTATGCCCACCTTTCCTGAACTCCTTTGTTTTTAAGGGCTGCTTCCCAAGGAAAGCTCTGAATAAGTCTCCCAAACAGGCCAAAGTTGCCCTCCAGAAGTCCAATGTAAAAGTCTTATTGATGTTCCTCCTGATTTCACCAAATATCGAGAACTCTATCACTTTATGATCACAATCCCCAAGCGCCCTCCAACCACCACAGCTCCCACCAGCCCTTCTCTATTTGCAAACAACAGGTCAAACACAGTCCCTCCCCTGGTGGGCTCACTCACCAGCTGTGACAAGGGGTGGGGTCAGTGCTCAGCAGCGAGGCCGTGACCGGGGGTGGCGGGGGCTGCCCGGGACCCCCCCGGCCCCCCAGATCACACCCGGGTGTGAAAAACAAAGCTCACTCTTTGGAATTGTTACAAGTGTAATCAGGATAAAAAAGGGACAACATCCAGTACTGGGGTGTTTTAGAACAATGTTCTCTATGCACTGCTCCATTGCTGGGGCACATACACATTCATGAGTTCGGACATCATTCAAACATTCCTGTGAGTTTTTGATGTTCCGGGAACTCTCATTTGGTTTTAACCTCTGACTTGTCTGCAGGACATCCTGTACATCAGGTCCTTGTATTTTATTTCTCCTCCTGGTCCCACCATGTTTTTTCACACTCCCTGGTAAATCAATAAATTCTTCTCTGGCGCTCTGGTTTCTGTCAGGTTATCTCATCACCAGCCCGCAGATGTGAGAAACAACAGAATTGTTTTACACCATTCTCTGAGTCGGTTGTAATATAAAAGTTAGTTATAATAATGATAATATAAAAGTCAGTTATAATAGTGATAAAAGTTATTTATAATAGTTACAATATAAAAGTTAGTTATTAGAGTTATAAAAGCATTTTAGCATTGAATAGTGTCTATTAATATTTTGCTAAGGCCTATGATATAATACTGATTTATTACGTTACATTTATGTCGGCTGTACGGTGCACACATAAACTGTCTCAAACACTGTGTGGTGAAGGGGAGGGGACAAGTGACACCAGCGATGTTCCCAGTGATGTCATCACCTCAGTGACATCACAGCAGTGACATCACAGCAGTGACATCACAGCAGTGACATCACTGATCTCCAGCAGCCTCGGGATGTCCTCGATGGCTCTTTGGCCTCACTCGGCCACTGCACGGCCACGGGGGCCACCAGGGCCACCGGAGCTGCCACAGGGACTCGAGAGGAGGAAGTCGATTTCCCCAAGTGCCACCAGCAGGTAATCCTTGCTCAGGCGGGCGCTGGCCTCCCACAGCTACTCGAACTTGGCCACCTTGGCCACCAAGTGCTTGGGGACACTAGGGAACGCCTCCTCTGTCCCCTCCCCGATGGCCTCAGTGTACTTGAGCCAGGTGTGCAGCTCCCAGGGGAACTCCCAGGCTTCATCACAGGCATCTGTCAAGTGCCACAGCAGCCCCAGGGCCTCCTCCATTCGCTGTCCCCTCCTGGTGGCCGCCCCCGCCTGCCTGGTGGCCACCACCGCCTCTTCCCTGGCCTTGGTGGCCGCCTCCATGGGGGCAGCATGTGCGGCCACCACTGAGGCCAGGGCCACCGACGGCTGCTGGACTGCAGCCACCAGGTTGTCCCCAGCTGTCCCAGCAGGTCCCCGGCCAGGCCGGTGGCGGTGGCCTCGGCAGTGTCCTCATTGGTGGCCTCAGCGGTGGCCTCGGGGAGGGGCTGGGGCTGCTGCTGGCTCAGGAGCTCTGTGGGCAGAGAAAAGGGGGTGACACCGGGCTGGGGGGCCCGGGGGGAGCACACACGCTCCAGGGGAGGGGGGACACGACCCCCGGGACCCCCCCTCACCTTCCTGCACAGGTAGAAGCAGAGCCCCAGTGCCAGGAAGATGAAGCCCAACACGAAGCCCCGATCCCCATCAGCATCTTGATGTGGGCAGCGTCCAGCGGCATCTCTGGAGGGTCTGCAGGGGTCAGAACCCCCCAAAACCTCTCACAGATTCCCCAAGCCCCTCCAAGCTCCCTCCCAGTCTTCCCCAGCCCACCCAGGACCCCCTGAAACCTCCTCCCGATCCCTTCCTGGCCTCCCCAGGACCCACCAAAGCCCCTCCTGTCCCTCTCAGGATGCCACAACCCCCTCCCAGTTGCCCCCCACCACCCCAGGACCCCCAAACCCTCTCCCAGTCCCTTCCCAGCTCCTCCAGGACCCACCCAGACCCCTCCCAGTCGCCTCCCAGCACAACCAACCTCAACCCACGTCCCACTTTCCAATCCCCGATCTCCTTCCAGCCCCTTCAGGCTCACTCCAATCCCTCCCAGTTACTCCCAGCACATCCCAATCCCCTTCCCAGTCCCCCCAGTGCCTCTCCCGTGCCCCAGTGCCGCTCAGGGGCTGCTCCAGGCTGACGTGCCCCACCTGGAGCTGGAGGTGACCCCGCGTTCGGGGGCGTTTCCAGCAGCACCAGGAGCTGGTGGGTCCAGTCCCCGCTGGGGACCACGGCGGTGGCCACCACATGCCCTGAGAGCTCCTGCTGGCCCTGGAACCACCTCAGCTGGATCTGGGCAGGGTAGAAATCCATCCCGGAGCAGAGCAGGCGGCCGGGGCTGCACTGGGAGCTCGAGGGCAGCAGCGAGATGGAAACGCTGGGGGGCACTGGGAGAGAGTGGGGCCACACTGGGATCAGCTGGGGGCACTGGGAGAGACAGGAGAGGGGTGGTGTGGCATTCAGAGGTCTGCTGGTGGGTTTTTAATAAGTTTTGATAAGTTATTAAGTTATTGTTAGGTTACTATCCCAATGGTTTGTTGCTGTTACCCCACCCCGGATGGGTTGGTTCTGCCTCAAGGTGTCCCCTCTCTTGCCAGGCTGTCCTTCACCCCCAGACACACCGGCTGCTTTCTTCACCTGATGTCAATACTCCCAAACCGCTGCCCTCATTTCCAGAGGTTTCTCTGTCAATCCTAAGCTCCGCCTGGGTTTTCCCCTTTTCCACGCCACCCCGTTGGTGCAGGTGACCCTTTCCTCGCCCCTCGCCTTCCCGAGTGGCTGTCAGACCCTGGGAACCCCCTCACTGCCCTCCCCGTTGTGTCCCGGATTGGTTGGAAAATGCGACCTCCCCTTGACCCTCCCCCGGCTAAAAGAGAATGGAAAGGCGGGCACTTTCGGGTTTTGGCCACAGCACCCCTTGGGGAGTGAACCTGTAGGGAGTGCGTGGGAAATCCCTCTCTGTGTCCTTGGCTCCGATCCCAGAGGCAGCACAGCGAGAGCCCTGCAGAGCCGGCGGTTCTGCTCAGCACCACGCTCCGAGCTCAGGAGCAGCGAGCACGGAGGCGGCCGCTGCAGGCGCCAGGGGCCGGGGAGTGCGAGCCGGGCGGGCAGATCCGGCCTGGAGCGTCAGCTGTGCCCGACGTGAGGGCTTTGGGAGAGCCCCGTGGTCCGGGCTCTTTGTTCCGGCTTCTTGGCACCTCCGGGAATTGGGAGCTTGTGGCAGCCAGAGCTCCGGTTCGAGCCGTCGCGTTTTGGTCAGCGGAGCCGGCCGGAGAGGAAAAGGCAGCTTCCCAGCAGCGGGAGGTGTTTTCCAGGATCGGGGAGCTGCTTGTGGGTTTTCTTTGCTTCCGAGGCGGCAGGAGCTGGTGAGCAGGCGCTGCCCGGCAGGCGGGCTCGGGCGGTTCGGGTCGGAGGAGGCGCCGGCGGCAGCGGGACTCGTTCCGGGCCGTGCCGGCCTCGGCAAGTGCAGCCAGGGCTCGGCGTGAGCTGCTGACCCGGCGGGCGGGCTCGGGCGGGGCAGGGCTGTTAAATCCTTCCTGCCCCTGCTGCAGCCCCCCTGAGTGCCTGTGGGTGCTCATCCTCTGACAGCTGCTGAGCTTTCTGCAAAACCATTCATTTCTGCAGCGCCCCAAACAACGTCATTCAAGGATAATCTCGATCCCTGCCCGTGGAATCCCCATTTCCCAGCTGTTCCTCGCTGCTGGTCCTTGTGCTCCCCGTGCCCTCCCCAGCCCGTATCCCAGAGGCGGTGCCTGTCCTGCCGCAGTGTCCAAAGGCGGCTCCCCCGGCGGGCAGGGCCGGCAGCTCCACGGGGCCGGGCAGCGGCCGGGGCGTCCCGCAGCCTCCTGGGGGCCGGGGGCCACTGCCGGCCCTGCCCGGGGGGTGCTGGGCTCAGGCAGCGCCCGGCGCTGAGCCCCGGCTGCCCCACAGCCCCGGCCCAGCCCCGCAGCTCCCCACAGGCCCCCAGCCCGTGCTCCCAGTGCCGCAGCTCTGCGCCCGCTCCTGCCGCTGCCAGCACAGAGAAACCCCCTGAAATCCTGACCTCCTTGTTTTCCTCTCCTGGAAACCGGGGATACAAGGGATCTGGAGCAGCTGGCAAATTTTGACCATTACAACCTGCTGAACAACGTTCACAGCAGTGATTTTTGTCCTTCTCTTTCTGTTTTCTCTCTCAGTGCCTGCAAGGACTGCATTTTCTCCACTCCAACTCTGTGCTGCACTTCGATGTGAAGAGCCTCAACATCCTCCTCAAAACCGATGGCTCTGTCAAGCTAGGTCAGTATATTCTTGGTCACGTGCAGTATTCCAGGGACATGTGGGATGTGGGGCTGCTTTGGAGTGATGCCAGCCCCCCAAAAATGGTGCTGGTGGCAGTGCAGGGACCCCTGCTGTGAGCTGACCACACGGTTGCAGCGTGCACAGACCTAGCACAAGGAACAAGCAGTCCAGGGTGGCTGTGCTCTGTGTGTGTCCCTTCCCAAGGGAGGGAGCTACAAGTGCAAAGCTTCAGGGGAACAAAAGCCACTGCTGGAGGCAGTGTAAAATCTGTGGGGATTTCTGAAGTAGCCAGTGCCATATTGCCTTGGATGAAGTCCTGAGGAAACAGAGCAGGGACAGTTGTCCAGGAGATTCAACAGCACATTCTCCAACTTCTCCTGGGCAATTCTTTTGCTTGCTTTCCTCCCTGCACAGTATTCAAATAAAAACAGTCTTTTGCTTTCTCCCCAGCTGATTTTGGCTTCTCTGCTCTACTCACCCCTGAGCGGAGCAGACGCAGCTCAGTGATCGGGACTCCTTGGTGGATGGCGCCTGAAGTGGTCAAAGGTCAACCCTATGGCCCCAAAGTGGACATCTGGTCTTTGGGAATTGTGGGCATTGAAATGGCAGAACACCAAGTCCCTTACTGGAGTAAAAGTCCTCGCTTGGTAAGGTGTCAATACTCTCTGATCCCGCTGTCTTTCTCACCTATCCCACCTTCTGTCTGCCCTTGGACAAAATCCCATTGCCATCTGCTGGAACTACTTCCACCACGGTCCCTTTCTAAAAATGTCCCTGCAGCACATCAGCATCTGCTGTAGTTTTGGGTGCATCACTGGGGGAACTCCAGCCTCACCCCACGCAAACAATCTCCATGCTCAGGCAACATTTTGCTTTGGCTTAGAAGTCGTTCCAGCTCTTTTGGCTGTGGAGATGGCCCTACTAACAGGGAACAAGCATCTTAGAACAGGTGTCATCTTTCCTGGAATGAAGGAAAGAAACCCAAACCTAGCAAAGTTTCTAAAACAGTTGTTTGAAGAGAAGAAGTGCACCCCCATTCTTCTCACAGGGAAACTTGTCTGGAACATGGACATGAGGGGGTGAAGGTCACAGAGGCTCTTGTGCTTCTTGTGCAGTGCTGCTGAAACACTCAGTGACCATATTTCCTTCCTAAGCCAAGCCACTTTCTCCATGTCACCAAGCTGAAGCCTGGTGATGTGCAGAGCCTGCCAAAACCACCCCTTTGTTTCTGGGCACTTTCTAGGATGGGCACACCATGAATGCCTTGACCTGAGTATCCAAATGAGCAGAGGGCTACCATAGGGATGGCATTTCTCCTTCTTCTGATTTCACCACCAAAATTTTCCTTTGGCCACATAAGGGAAGCTGAAATTTGCAGTCTGCTAAGAAACACACCTGCAGGTGTTTCCTGTGTGGCCAAACAGGCTTTTTTCTATCCCAAGACATTGGTGCATGCATCTTCACGTGTCTGTGTTGAAGATGAGATTCCAAATGTTTGTTTCCTTACTTGAGGAATAACTGAGGGATTTCCTTTCTTTCCTTTCAATTACCACTGTTTTCAAGAACCAAGCAAAAAGCTTGATGACTTTTGTTTGATGGCAGCTGCGCTTAAGGGACCAACAAGCACTGCAGAGATGCTTTTCATGTCATAATCCTTGGAAACAGTAGAGTGAGTTAATAGAGCAAAGTCCCACCTCCAAATATCCTGTCAAGCTGGTCAAGGGAATGCTCAGAGAAGCAAAGGTGCTTTTGCTGATGTAGTTCCCACTCACAAGGTCAGTCAATGAAATCAGCTGCCAAGGCCAGATCTGATGGACGTTGGAAAAGCTGTGGCTGCATTGGGGTTTGGGTTTTTTGTTGGTACAGGAAAGGCATCTCTGCCTCTCTGCCACGGCAGAAACAAACTGCCACTGCAGAGTGGAGCTTAAACAATGGGATCTGGGAGAGCAGTTACAGACACAGTGAAAGAAGCAGGTGAGAGACTCGTGTTTCCTTTTTCTCCAGGCTAAACACCTGATAGCCACAGAAGGCATCCCAGAGCTGCGGCAGCCCGAGCTCCTCTCGCCTTTGCTGCGTCACTTCCTGAGCTGCTGCCTGCAGACAGACGAGGCGCAGCGCTGGTCTGCCCAGGAGCTCCTGCAGGTAAAATGCCCAGGGGCTGCAGGTGGAACAGTGTCCCAGGGATGAGCTCCTCCTCCACTGAAGTGCAAGGCATCAGATGAGCCCCCCTCCTCCTCACCTCCCCTCCTGGTGCTGTTCACATGGAAACAGTCAGGAATCCTCGACTGGGCTGGGCTGGCAGGGACCTGTAAAGCTCATTTGCTCCAAGTGCCCTGCCATGAGCAGGGACATCTTGAAAGAGATCACGATGCTCAGACCTGAAATATTTCCAGCACTGGGGCACTTAGCAGCTCTTGCAGCAAGCTGTGCCACTGTTGCCCCACTGTTGCTCCTTAGACCTACTCAGACTCAATCCCCTTTTCATTAAAAAATATTGCCCTGCCTTTGAGGCTCTTAGCTTGAAAAGTAATGGTTCATTGTTGGGTTTTTTCCTTTGTGCAGCACCCATTTGTGACACGGGCCAAGCCTTCTTCCAGCCTGGCACCACTTATTCTTGCTGTCAAGAAGCGGAAAGAGGCAAAAACAATGGGAGGATCACCATGAAAATATTTAGACAATTACCTTGTGTTCTGGGTTGACGGTGCCTCTACCCCATATCAGTGGACTGTTTTTGTTATGTCTAGCAGCGCTGTTTTGCTCGCGGGGCTTTTGCTGCTCGAGCTGAGCTGCTGCTTGGCTGCTGCTGCTTCGGCCGCTTCTGCTGCTTTGGCTGCTGCTCTGCTTCAGCTGCTACTGCTGCTGCTGCCACTGCTGCTGCTTTGGCTGCTGCTGCCGCTGCTCCTGCTGCCTGCTTTCCATTTTTTTTTTTCTTTCCCCTCTTTTTTCCCTTCTCCGCCCCCCCCAAGACTGGACCGGCTCTGGAACTGATCTGACCCGAGACGTCTCAGAAGACCCAGAGCCTGCCAAAGAAGCTTTGTGCCCTCCTCCTGAGTAATCCTGAGCTTTTCCTTCCACTCGGGGTGGGGAGAGTTTTTCATTTGTCAATAAAACCGTTTTTTTCCACTTCTTCTCCTCCAAAGAATTTCCTTCCCAACCCCGGGCTGGTGGGGGAGGGGTGGTGGAGGTTTGTTTGAGGGGACTCCCTTTTAGAGATTGTCCCCCTAATTTATCCTAAACCAATACACCTTCTTAGATGAGGATTAATGCGTCAGGCTATAGCTGGAATTGTAGAGTAGGTTTTTAGCTCGTATTGTAGAGTAGGGTATTAACATAAGATTCTAAATAAATAAATATTCTCTTACTTTAAATTATTTCAAAGATTTCCCTCCTTCTGAGTTTGTAAGAAAGCTCAGCATTTCCTTCTGAATTGTCTGTTTTTCCTTAGACCTGGAAAGTGACATTGGTGGCTTCTTTGGTAGGGTTTGAAAGTGGGGAAGGCACCATTCATACTCTCCAGACCACAGTGTCTTTGGAATATGGCCCACTGGCTGGGTTTTCCCCAGCTATGGCACTTGTGTTTGAGGCAGAAAGGGCAGTGGCATTTGCAGGCAGAACCTGCAAAGGAGGAGTGGGGGCAGCCCAAATATCCTGTGCAGATGCAGGCCTTGAGCTATGACTGGAGAGCATTTGGGTTCCTGCCACTTGGATTTGCATCCCTAAGTACAATCTCTTTGGCTGGAGGAGAGTTTTGCTCAAGTGAGGAAGCAGAGAGATCAGGGAGGCTGCTGGGAAAGGTGCAGAGCTGGTGCAGAGCTGTCAGCGACTGCCAGGTGAGACTGGGCCCTGCCTTGCCCAGGCCGGAGCCCCAGCAGAGCCCTGGCAGAGCCGGGAGCAGCCTGAGCCTGGGCAGAGGAGGCTGCCATGAGGCCCTTGGAGCTGCAAGAGGCAGCAGCCCGGCCCTGGGTGCCTCTTGGTGGCCCCGGGTGAATCCTCGGCTCTCAGAGCCCAGCTGGCAGCTGCCGCTGCCGAGGGGAAGCGCAGCCGTGCTGGGCACAGCACAGCCTGGTGGCATTGGCCCTGTGGAGTCTGCAGAGCAGGAGAGAAAGGCAAAGGACAGCCGAGGGCTGGAGGCGTGGCTGAGCATTCCTGCTCTTGTGCCGGCTGCCCTGGAACTGCTGGCAAAGGTGAGCAGTGTGTGCAGCACTCCGGGCACAGCGGGAGGGAGCCGGGCTGCTCCGCAGGCTCCAGCACAGGGCAGCGTCCTTCAGGCACGGCGCTTCTGCCAGGGGAACCGAGGGCAGCCTCAGGCAGGGACAGCTTGTCAGGGCACATCTGCAGCGGCCAGGGCCTCACACAGCTCTGGGAGGAAGCGCCTGCACTCCTGGAGCTCTGCACCGAGCCAGAGCAAAGGGGTGAAATGCAGAGTGTTTTGCAGAAATATTCAGGGGCACCAGGCCAGCCCGCTTTGTGCTGTCTGGCACACAGCAAGCACTGTGCAATACAGCCCTGAGCTGCTGGGAGAGAGGTGTTAGAATGGAGCCAACTCTTCGATGAAATTCAATGGGGACAAAGTCATCAAAGCAAAAGAGAACAGTTTCTTAGTTAGGATTCACCTGAGCTGGACGTGGATCTCACTCTCCCAAGAGCCTAACACACACACACCCCCCAACAGAACGCTGCTTTTTATTGCCTTTCCCAGCCCAGGGCAAACCATCTCCCCTTTCCCTTTGGCTGGATGCTGGGGAACTTATCTTCTCTCCTCACAGTCTACTTGTCTGTCTTATCCTACTTCCCTTTTGGTCTGGTCTTCAACTTGGCCCCTCTCCCAGCTCACAGCAACACCCAACAAATCAACTAGAACAAATCCAAATCCTCAATAACAACACCTAAAACCAACAACTTTCATTCTTTTTTCTAATAATCTTTTGGCTGCAGCCAAATATTACCTCATATATCACCAAGGGAATCGGGGATGAGCCAGTGGGTTGTGCTTGAGCAGTGAAGGAAGGGAGCAGAAGGGTTTCAGTAGGTAATTTGTGTTTTCTTTCTTCATTGCTGAAGGAAAGGCACCATGTGGCTTCAGTCAGCAAAACCATTTTCAAGGTGCATTGAGGAAATGCTTGTGAGCAATTCCCAGAGAAGGAAGTTGTTGAGAAAATGTTGAACTGTAACAAATCATGAATTCCATTTGCATGAACAGACAGCGTTGAGCCCTCTATTCCCCCAGTGCAGTGATTGCTGTGTGCAAGTGGCTCCCTCAGCCTTGAGAATAGAGTAGTCCTCCTAAGAAGGTTGCTGGAATGCATTCAGGGGGAAGCAAGTGGTTATAGGAGGCTCTTGAGCATCCAAGGAGAATTTGAGGAGTGGGATGTTCCCCAAATGACCACCAGAGACCCTCAAGAGACCCCTACTCTGCTGTCAGTAACTTCTGAGAAGGGATTTAAATAGGTCAAATAATTGGAGGGAACCTTTTGCCTGTGAGTTTCAGCAAAGGAATGAGTAGGTCTTACCTCAATGGTGACAAATGAGTAGGTGGAAGTGCTTGTCCCTCTGTCCCTGTCCCTGCATCCCTCTGCCCCTGTCTCTGTCCCCACTGCTGCCCCAGCCCCATGATCCCTCCCCAAATCTGTCTCCCCATTATTGTCCCTCCTGTCCTGTCCCCCCTCTCCTGTCCCCACAGCCACCCCACAGCCCCGGTCACCTCATGCACTGGCTCTGCTGCCCTTGGGGACCTCAGGGGACCCCGCAGCCCCCCTGGCCCCCCTCCCCACCGCTCTCTGCCCATCCCCATGCCCGGGGCACTCACCCCACAGGAGCAGCAGTGCCACCTTCCCGGCCATCCCCATGTCCCCGGCCATCCAGGGTTGGCTGTCACTCACTGCTGTGGCCACTGGCGCCCCTGGTTGGCGGCTCTTTGGCCAAAGGGGAAGTGAGGTCAGTCCTCATCTCCACGTCATGGTGAACTTTGTTGGGGGCAGGGTGGCCACAACCTGGGGGCAGGGTGTGGGCAGGGTCGGGACAGGCTGGGGACAAGGCTGGGTGGCACATGGTGGCACATGGGTTTCACAGGAGTGGGGGGCTCAGGAGGTTTGGGGTCACAGGGGTGGGGCGGTCAGGGCTGGGAGTCCCAGGGGAATTTGAGGCTCCAGGGATTTGGGGTCATGGGATGGGGATGTGGGGGAATGGGGTGGGCCCATGGCAATGGGGGGTCCGGGGTAAATCAAAGTCCTGGGGGAAGGGGCATTGTATGGGATGGAGTTTGTGGGAGGGGGCTCCTCTGAATGGGGATCCTGGGCCAGGGAAATCCTGGGGAATGTGAGTGCTGGGATGGGGGTCCCAAGGAGGGGAAACTTCAGGAATGGGGGTCCCATGGATGGGGTCCAGAGGAATGGGGGTGCCAGAGATGGGCAGTGGCTGGTTGGGCCCGTGGGTCACAGCTCCTTTAAGGGGTGAGCCGCAGATTTTGGGGTGACCCAGGGCCCAGCACTGCCCCCCTGGTGTGCTCCTGGTTTGGGGGAGGCCCCGCAAGGGGATTCTGAGGGGCTCTGGGTCTGTGCCCCCCAACCCCCAGTGACATTTTCCTCTCCTCATTTCCATTTCCTCCCTTTTACCCCTCAATTTCACAGCCCCCGCCCCCAGTTGGTGCCTCGGTGACCCTGGGGAGCGGCTGAGCAGGGAACGGGGTTGGGGGCACCCCAGGGTGGGGGAAGCAGGAGTGAGGGGTCTGCAGGTGGGGTTGGGAGGCTGTGGGGGATGGGGGTGTCTGGCTGTGCCCCCCCCTCCCCCAACACTTTCACTTTCTCTCTCCTGCAGCAGAAGGAAGAGGCCGTTTGTGCTGAGCCTCACACGGGGGGTGGGTTCTGTCCTGGGGGGGCACATCCAGGGGGGTCCTGTCCTGGGGGGATCCTGTCCCAGGGAAGGGGGGACACATGCTGGCCAGGGGGGTCCTGTCCTGGGGGATGGCAGCTCCGGGAGGGCTCCAGACTTCTCCTTTCTCACCGGTGCCCTGCAGGATCTGAGCTCCTGGGAATGGAGCCCCGGGCAGGAAGGAGCTCCCCAACTCCTCCTCCTCCTCCTCGCAGCCAGGGGCCATCCAAGTGTGGGGCCCGGCCCCGCTGCCCAGGGATGGGCACTGGCCAGCCCTGCTCTGGCCAGCCCCAGGTGGCAGCCAGCACCTGAGGGTCCCCCCCACCCCCTCGGCTTTGGTTCTGGCAGCTTTGGAGCTGCTGCAAAGGGGAGAATTCTGTGAGGGGATGAAAAAGGCCTGGCTGTGGTTTGCTCAGCCCTGCCAGAAGCACAGAAGCCAATGGCAGCCCCAGCAGTGGCTCTGCCAGGGCCTTTGATGGTTTTTCAGAGCAGGGCTGGCTGGAAACCGCCCCTGCAGGGGCAGCGCTGAGGGAACCAGGCCGGAAATGCAGCAATTGGTGCTTTGATCTCTCTGCCCAAGGGGCTGAGAGAGCCCCAGAACCACTGCAAAGACAACAACAACCTGACCAGGACACTCCACCTTCCAGTCTCAAACCTGCAGCCCTTTGGAACAACCCAGAGAGAACCTTTGGCTTCTGGCTGTGGACACCAGAAGAGAGGGAAAAGTGTGGAAATATCGAGCAGGGGCTCCAGCCCTGGATCCAGGGGACAAGGGTGTCACAGCAGGAGCAGGGAGTGCCCAGGCAGGGGAATTCAGGGCAGGCTGGAGCGCATTTCCCAGGGCAGCAGCCCCTGAGGGACACACGGGCATTTCCACGGATCCCTGTGCGCTGCTCCAAGGATGGACAGAGTTCCTCCCCTGTTGGGAGCAGGAGCCACGGGAAGGAAATCAAATTTCAGGGTGGGAATGAGAAAAATGGGAAGAGTTCCTGACCATGGCCCAGGCAAAGCCTTCCCCATGGGCTGGGGTGCTGCCCACAGGCAGGGAACAACCCCACGGACCTGCTGGGCACTCAGGGGGATTCCACACTCTGTGTTACCCACAAGCTGTGGGATGCACGAAGGAGCTCCTAAAGGGAACCAAAACCTCATTTCTCTGAGATTTGTTTGTGTTTTCCTTGTCAGAGTCTTCTTGGGAGAGCAAGGATTAAAAGGATTCTATCGACCAGACTATTTTGTACTCTGCCAGTTTGATTTTTGCTGAGTTTCTTTTTTATTGGGGAAAAAGAAAGTGGGGTGGGAAAAGATTTTTGCCTTTATTCTGTGGATGTAAAAATGTTCCTCAACCATCAGGGAGCATAAGCCAAATTTAGCCTGGCATTGTCCATCATCAGGGCAAGGTCGTATCAGGTGCCCCCTTTAGTTTGGGCAGCCCAGAGGTCACAGGGCCCCACTGGGCACAGCAGGAAAGCTCAGGGCCCTCCCAGGACAGAGGTGCCCAGGATGTGCCACCTTGTGGGACAGGAATCCCCAAGGACGTGGCACCCCCAGAAGGAGGATCCCACCTGGGACAAGACCCTGGGACAAGGCCCAGGTGTCACCACAGCAGAGGAGCCCTTTTCCCTCAGGGCAGGACCCTCTGGATGTGTCCCCCCAGGACAGAACCCACGTCCTCAGCTCAGCATGAATGGCCTCTTCCTCCTGCTGCAGGAAAGAGAAAGTGAAAATCTTTCATCCCTCACAGCCCCCCAAGCACTGCCTGAACCCCCCAGATCCCTTTTCCCCTTCCTGGGATCCCCCAGCGTTACCTGCTCAGGTGTTCCCTGGCGTTGCTGAGCCAGGAAATGGGAGTGGGATGGGAAAAAGCTCCGGGGTGTGTGGGGCACAGACCCAGAGCCTCAACCCTGGGGTGCCCCCCCGGCCATGAGCACCCTGTGGGGGCTGTGCTGGGCTCTGGGTCACCCCAACATCTGAGGCACCCGGGGAAGGAGCTGCGACCCCTGTGCCCACCCAGCCCAAGTTCCCTTGGGAACCCAACCATGGGACCCCCATTCCCTTGGTCTCTCCTCCCTGGGACCCCCCTCCCAGGACTCCCATTGCCCAGGACCACCATTGCCTCGATCCCACCCCATGGGCTGCTCCTTCCCCCAGAACCCCTCTTCCCAAGAGTCTCCTTTTCCCCCCTACAACCCCCAACCCTGGGAACCCCATCCCCTGATCCAAAATCCCTGGGGACCCTGTTCCCCAAGGACCCCCGTCCCTGAATCCCCCCAGGCATGGAGACCCCAATTCCCCTGCACCCCCATTCTCCTGGACACCCATCCTTGGTTCCCCAGAACCCCTGAGCTCCCCCACTCCTGGGAACACCATCCCCCACCGAGCCCCCAGGCTGCCCCATCATGTCCCCAGCCTGTCCCCTGCTGTGACTCCACCTTTCCCCCACCCTGCCCCCACCAAGGGCCACCTACGCATGGGGACGGGGTGTGACCTTTCTTTCTTCCTCTTCATCCGAAGAGCTGCCACCCAGGGCGCCAGTGGCCACAGCAGCGAGTGACAGCCAGCCCTGGGTGGCCGGGGACACGGGGATGGCCGGGAAGGTGGCACTGCTGCTCCTGTGGGGTGAGTGCCCCAGGCATGGGGATGGGCAGAGAGCGGTGGGGAGGGTGCCCAGGGGGGGTGCGGGGTCCCCTGAGATCCCCAAGGGCAGCAGAGCCAGTGCATGGGGTGACCGGGGCTGTGGGGTGGCTGTGGGGACAGGAGAGGGGGGACAGGAACAGGGCACTAGGAAATGGGGATAGGAACGGGGGGGTGGAGATGTGGGGACAAGGATGTGGCAAAAGGAACCTTGGGGCGGGTGCAGCTGTGGGGACAAGGACAGGGGACAGAGATGCAGGGACAGGGACACGGACAAGGGCCACCATGTGGGTGGGCTATGGGGACAGGTGCCATCGGAATGGGATCACGGGCACAGGGCCATGGGGTTGTGGCTGTGGGGACAGGAGCTGTGAGGCTGGTGGAGGTGACCTGAGCATGAGGTGTCCATGTCCTGCCTCAGCCCAGGGTGACCGAGGTGTCCCTGTCCCCAAAATTCCTGTGCTACACCAATGTTCCCATGGGGACAGTTTGGGGACAGACACCACACCTCATCCCCAGGTGCTGCTGTCCCCAGAGTGCCACCCCCATCCAACCCTGTCCCTTCTCCCTTCCAGCCCAGACCCTCGGCCTCGCTGGTGAGTCCTCCCTCGGGGGATGCCATGTCCCCGCCCCGCTGTCCCCAGCCCCGCGGTGGCCCCGGCAGGCTGGTGTCCCCTGTCACCCGCAGGCGCCCAGACCACCCAGCTCCTGGTGCAGCCCCCCTGGATGCCGGCGGTGCTGTGGGACCGGGTGACACTGACCTGCCAGGGCTCGGGGACCACCGGTGCCACCACCTGGTACAAGGACGGGCAGCGCTGGGGACAGGAGGGACGTGACCAGTTCATTGTCACCGAGAGTGACACCTACACGTGTGACAGACCCGGCAGTGGGCTCAGCTCCCCCATGAGAGTTTTAGATGGTGAGGGGGGGTTTGGGTGTCCCCAGCGTGGCACCTGTGGGACCCCGAGGGCTCTGGGTGGGCTCCGCTCCATGGGTCACCCCCTGGTGTGACCAGAGCCCGTCCCCTGCACACAGAGCATCCCAGAGCAGGGGGATGCTGCAGCTCTCTGTTGGAGAATCTGGGAACTCTGGTGCTCTGGGGGTGACCCTGAGGTGGGTCCCCGTTAAACTGGACTCCCCCTCCCTCGGTGTGACTGGATCCCCCTGTCCCCCAGACCGGCTGGTGCTGCAGGTGCCGGCACGGCCGCTGCTGGAGGGGGACACGGTGACACTGCGCTGCCGGGGCTTGTGGAACATGTCGGTCACCGAGGTGCGATTCTACCAAGATGAGAAGGATGCAGGGGGGTCCCAAAGGGGGACCGAGCTGTCCCTGTCCCCCCTGCAGTTGCACCACAGCGGCCGCTACCGCTGCGAGGGCTCGGTGATTTCCAGGCTGTCACAGTCAGCCCCAGTGACAGTGACAGTGCACGGTGAGCACCCCCACGGCTGCAACTCCAACATCCTGAGAGCCCCAAAGCTCCCAGAGTCACCGTCCTCACCTCCCGTCTCCACCTCTGCCCTGTGTCCCCTCATCCCTCTCTGTGGGGTGACCCCACCCACGACATCCCCAATCACACCCATCCACCACCCCGGTCGACTGCCAGCCCCTCCCTGTGACCTCAGCCCCGTCTGTGTCCCCGCAGTGCCCGTGGCCAATGCCACCATCAGCCCCGGGCTGTCACACCAGGTGCGCGCAGGTGACCCCGTGACCCTGCGCTGCTGGGTGCAGGTGGGCTCAGCCCCTGTCACCTTCACCTGGCTGAAAAACGGGCAGGAGGTGGCCCGGGGTCCCCTCCTGGAGCTCGGGGACGTCGCTGTGGGACATTCAGGCACCTACCAGTGCGTGGCCACCAACCAGCTGGGACAGGACGGGCACCGCGTGTTCCGGGCACTCAGCCCCGAGCTGGCCCTGGAGGTGACACCGCAGGGACACGGGGACACAGGTGGGGTCACACAGGGTCACCAGGGAGTGCAGGACCTCCGGAGTGACAGGTGACCCTGAAGTGTCCCTTCTGTCCCCAGCAGTGGCCGCAGGGCTTGGCGGGTCCCTCCTCTTCCTGCTCCTGCTCGTGGCTGTGGCTGTGGGCTGGCACCGGTGGCACCGCCGGGGTGGGTGACAATGGGGACAACGGGGGCCCTGCGGAGGTGGGGAGGCCACCTGGAACGTGGGGGTGATGGGCAGCACCCACAGCCCCTGCCTTGGGCAGCGCTGAGCGCTCAGGACCTTTGCTCAGGGTCCTCAAGGATTTGGGGTGGTGTTGGAGGGTCTTGTAGGGATCTTGGGGCTTCTCTCCATGATCCTGGGGGAATTTGGGGGGTCCCCCTTCCCTGCCAGGATTGGGCTCCGGGGCGCTCAGGGGGTCCAGAGCACTGGGGTGGTTCAGGGGTTTTGGGGGCCATCAGGGATGCTCATGGGTCCTGGGAGAAACTGAGGCTCCAGTGGGGTTTCAGGATTGCTGAGGGGCCCTTGGGGACCCCCAAGAGCTACCCCTGCCCTCTTTCCTTTTGCAGCTGCCAGGAAGCAGCAGGAAAGGTGAGTGGGGGGCTCAAACCACCCTGTCCCCTTTCACCCCAGCCCCCAAGACCCCCCATCCCCTCCCACACATCCCCTTTCTCCCTGCAGGGCCCCCCCGGATCCCCCGGCCCCCCCAGAGGAGGGGGAGGTGCTGTACACCCACGTCGTGAGCACTGAGCAGAGGCGGGGTGAGTCCAGGGTGGGACACAGGCAGAGGGACACGTCACCCACGGGTGTCACCCCCGCCCAGATCCCACAGCCGCTGTCTCTCGCAGCGTCCCCCCATGCCACCACGCTCCGGGATGCCCAGGTGACCTACGCCGAGCTGCGGGGACCCCACGGGCGACAGCGGGGACGCAGCGACACCGACGGGAATGTGCTGTGACCCTCGGGGCAGATGGGGGGATGGGGGACGGGGGTGGGGGTTGGTGCGGGCACTCCCGGAGCTGGGAAGGGCAAATCCCAGGCGTGGCAGAGATGGAATTGCGGCAGCTCAGAGGAGCCCGAGGCTGCTGGAGGAACAGCCCTGCCAAAACTGGGGTAAAAATAAAGACGTTGAACTGAGACAAGGACGGGGAACATGGGGGGATCTTCCAGGGGATGTGGAGGATGCTGGGTGCGAGGGAGTTGAGGGTTCCTGGCATGGATTTGGGGGTTGCTCAGGGATTTGGGCACCCCAGGTGAGCAGCTCTGGCTGTGCTGGGAGTCCCTGGTGGAGGATCTGGGGCAGCTGATCAAGGACCCCTGCCCTGGAACTGTCCCCATCACCCCCCTTTCTGGTTCCCAGTGTCCCCTGTCCAGGATTCCCCTCTCCCTGCTGTCATTCCCCCTTGGCCCCTGCCCGTTCCTGTGTGTCACCCTGCTCCCATTCCTGTCCGGATCCCATTCCCGGTCTCATTTCTTGTCCCTGTCCCAGGAGGCTTCACATAACAGCCGATCAGGGGATTGAGGGCTGTGAGTGATCCGCCACTGGCTGGTGGGAAAAATGTCTGGGAAAAAATACCCGGGGGAAAAAAATGCCTAGGAAATCGGGGTGTGAGAGGAGCCTCAGCAAATAAAAGCAGTTAACTCTGACACAACATTTTGCTTTGGGTTTCTTTGGGGGGGCTTGCTCAGAGTGTCAGCTTGGCCCTCCTCCCCTCCTCGCCTTTTCCTCCCTGTGGTCCTTCTTCCCTGTCTGCACCCGTGCTTGGCTGCTTCCGAGAGTCAGCTCGTTCCTGTGACAACCTGGACCTCCACCACTTCCCAACCTGGTGCTCCCGTGTTTCCCCAACCTGGTGCTGCTCCACCGCTTCCCCAGCGGACCGGCTGCTGCCTGCACCCATCCGCGGCTGCTGCCACCAGGGTTTCCCCCCATTTCCTGCCATGCCAGCCACAACCTGGTGCTCCGCCACTTCCCCAGAGGAGCCGAGGCTGCCTGCACGCACCCGCTGCTCTGCCGTGTTGCCCGCAGCACCGAGGCTGCTGCACCGCGATCCCAGCCAGTGGCAGCCAGCCCGTAGCCGGCAGTGCCGCAGCACCAGCCCGCAGGCATCACTTGCTGGTGCCACCGCTTGGAAATCACTTTGGGGAGTGCCCAGCCACTGGCAAACGCCACGAGGGCTCGCCCGCACGCACGCTCCGTCTGCCGAGATGATGCCGGCAGAGCGCCCGGTGTTCTCCTGGTAACGCTGTTCCTGTCTTCTCTTTCTCTCTCTGGCTCTTTTCCCCTCTCTACTCCTCTTCTTACCCCCCTTCAATAAGAACACTCGGCCTCCTTTATCAATAAACAGTTCTCAGATTTAATATTGTTCGTGCTTCATTTTCATCAAAGAGATCGCTCAGAAGGAATCCTCCCCGACTGCCCCTTGGATGGGGGAGTGGGAGGGAGAACGGGGAACCCCCGGCTGTGCTGTGGGGAGAGAGTGGGGAAGTCACTGAGGGCACTTGGAGCACTGGGACGGGGCTTGGGGAGCCCCTGCAGGGACTGGGAATGGGATGGGGGAGCCCCTGGGAGGTGAAACGGGGAGCACGGGGTGCCCTGTGCAGCCTCCCCCTGACTCATGGCCACCTCCCTTGGAAGGATGGGCAAGCACAGGAGCCATGGGCGGGGGCACCCCCAGTGTCACCCAGCGCCTCCCGTTTCCCAGAGTGTCCCAGCTTTGGGTGCAGATTGTCGTAGATGTCACTGGGTTCCCATGGTTGCCCGTGTGGCCTCACCAGCTGCATGTAGGTCACCTGAGGATCCTCCCCAGGGGGTGCCAGGGGCTGCGGGGGGGTCCTGTGGGAATCAGGGGGTGTTTGGAAGTGGATGGGAGGGGCTGGGGGGGTTGGGGAAAAGGTGCGTTGTGGCTGGAGCCTGCACTCACCTTTGCTGGTGCTTCCTGGCATCTGCAAAGGAAAACTGGAGGGGTGACTTTGGACTCCCAGGGGCCCCCACCCACCCATCCATGGGAATCCTGAACCACCACCAGACCCTAAATTCCCCCCAGGTCCCCCCAGTATCTCTGATGTCCCCCAGAAACCCAGAACCACCCCATTTCCCCCCCAGAACCCAGAGCCTGGCAGGGAGGGGGACCCTCTGAATTCCCCAACAACCCCCGACAGAAGCCCCAACATCCCTGCACGACCCTCCAACACCACCCCAGACACCCTAGGGCCCTGAGCCAACGTCACTGGGGGCTCAGCCCCTCCCAAGGCAGGGGCTGGGGATGCCACCCCATGGCCTCTGTGTTCTGGGGGCCTTCCCACCACTCTCCAGGACCCCATTGTCACCCACACATGCGGTGCCACCGGTGAAAGGCCACGATGATACCCATGAGCAGGACCAGAAACAACAGGGACCCAAGGACCCCTGCGGCCACTGCAGGAAACAGAAGGGGACACAACTGGGGTCACCAGGGTCACCCCAGAGGCTCTGCAATCCCAGTGACCCCATGAGTTCCCCTCCTGTGCCATCCTGTTCCATTTGTGTCACTGCCAGGGACAGAGCAGGGCTGAACCCGGGGGTCTCAGGTTCAGATAGGAACCCTGTGTGACCTCACCTGTGTTCCCAGGTCCCTGTGGTGTCACCTCCAGGGCCATCACTGGGCTGAGTGCCCGGAACACGCGGTGCCCGTCCTGTACCAGCTGGTTGGTGGCCACGCACTGGTAGGTGCCCGAATGTCCCACAGCGACGTCCCTGAGCTCCAGGAGGGGACCCCGGGCCACCTCCTGCCCATTTTTCAGCCAGGTGAAGGTGACAGGGGCTGAGCCCACCTGCACCGAGCAGCGCAGGGTGACGGGGTCACCTGTGCACACCTGGTGTGACAGGGGACCGGGGCTGATGGTGGCATTGGCCACGGGCACTGCGGGGACACAGACGGGGCTGAGGTCACAGGGAGGGGCTGGCAGCCAACCAGGGGGGTGGATGGGTGTGATTGGGGATGTCGTGGGTGGGGTCACCCCACAGAGAGGGATGAGGGGACACAGGGCAGAGGTGGGGAGCAGAGGGGAGGTGAGGACGGTCACTCTGGGGGCTTTGGGGCTCTCAGGATGTTGGAGTTGCAGCTGTGGGGGTGCTCACCGTGCACTGTCACTGTCACTGGGGATGAATGTAACAGCCTGAAGCGCATCCAGCCCTCGCAGCGGTAGCGGCCGCTGTGCTGCAGCTGCAGGGGGGACAGGGACAGCTCGGTCTTCCTTTGGAACCCCCCTCATCCCGGTAAAATCGCACCCTGCTGACCGAAATGTCCTGCCGGACCCGGCAGCGCAGTGTCACCGTGTCCCCCTCCAGAAGCGGCCGTGCCGGCATCTGCAGCACCAGCCGGTCTGTGGGGCAGGGGGGTCCTGTCACACTGAGAGGATCCAGACAGGTCCCAGGTGGCACCGGGGACATCTGGGTGGAGCCTCCATTGTGCAGGAGGATCCCAGAGACACCAGGAGCAGCCCCGTGGCACAGGTGTCACCACGGGGGTCCCATCAGACTGGGGTGCACTGGGATGTCCCCGTGTGCAGGGGACAGGCTCTGGCCTTGTGAGGCCACCCCCGGAGTGGAGCCCACCCGGAGCTCCCAGGGGGCCACCCCAATCATTTAAATCTATCTCACCGTTTGAGACTCTCACGGGAGGGCTCAGCCCACTGCCGGGTCTGTCACACCTGTAGGTGCCACTCTCGGTGACAGTGAAGCTGTCGTTTCCCACATGTCCCCAGCTCTGCCCGTCCTTGTACCAGGTGGTGGCACCGGCGGTCCCCGAGCCCTGGCAGGTCAGTGTCACCCGGTCCCACAGCACCGCCGGCATCCAGGGGGGCTGCACCAGGAGCTGGGTGGTCTGGGCGCCTGCGGGTGACAGGGGACACCAGCCTGCCGGGGCCACCGCGGGGCTGGGGACAGCGGGGCGGGGACATGGCATCCCCCGAGGGAGGACTCACCAGCGAGGCCGAGGGTCTGGGCTGATAGGGAGAAGGGATAGGGTTGGGTGGGGGTGGCACTGTGGGGGCAGCGGGGAGTGTGGGGGCTGTCCCCAAACTGTGCTTGTGTGGCACGGACCCCTTAGGGACTGAGACACCACAGCCATCCCTTGTTTAGGCAGGACATGGGTACACGGTGGGCTCCTCGGAAATGGGGGTGCAAGGACCACCCCGTGCTGGCACAGGTCACCCCCAACAGCCCCAAGGGCTCTGTCCCCATGGCCACATCTGCATGGTGCTTGTCCCCCTGTCCCTGTCCCTGCATCCCTGTGCCCCGTCCCTGTTCCCACAGCTGCACCAGCCCCATAATTCCTCTCCCCACATTCCTGTCGCTCCAGTCCTGTCCCCCCTCTCCTGTCCCCACAGCCACCCCACAGCCCCGGTCCCCTCAAGCACTGGCTCTGCTGCACTTGGGGACCTCAGGGGACCCCACAGCCCCCCTGGGCCCCCTCCCCACCACTCTCTGCCCATCCCCATGCCCGGGGCACTCACCCCACAGGAGCAGCAGTGCCACCTTCCCGGCCACCCCCATGTCCCCTGCCACCCAGGGCTGGCTGTCACTCGTTGCCAGGGGTGGCTGTCCCCTGGGTGGTGGCTCTTTGACCAAAGGGAAGGAAGCGAGGTCAGGTCTCATCCTCATGTGTAGCTTCCCCTTGTTGGGGGCAGGGTGGCCACAAGCTGGGGACAGACTGTGGGCTGGCTGGGGACAGGCTGGGGACAAGGCTGGGGACAAGGCTGGGTGGCACATGGTGGCACATGGGAGTGTGGGGCTCAGGGGGTTTGGGGGAGCCATGGTTCAGTGACCAGGGGAACGTCCACTCACATTCCCCAGGATCTCCCTGGCCCAGGATCCCCATTCCCAAGGAACCCCCTCCCACAAACTCCATCCCTTACAATGCCCCTTCCCCCAGGACATTGATTCATCCAGGACCCCCCATTGCCACAGGCCCACCCCAATCCCCCCACATCCCCATCCCATAACCCCAAATCTCTGGAGACCCACGTTCCCCTGGAACTCCCAGCCCTGAGCCCCCCCCCCCTGGGCCCCCCCACCATTCCAATGGACACCCAACCCTGGCTCCCCAAACCCCCTGAGCCCCCCACTCCTGAGAACCCCATGTGCCACCGTGTGCCACCCAGCCTTGTCCCCAGCCTGTCCCCAACACGCCCACAGCTTGTGGCCACCCTGCCCCCACCAGGGGCCACCTACACATGAGGATGAGACCTGACCTCGCTTCCTTCCTCCCTGGCCCAAGAGCCATCACCCAAGGGACAGCGAGTGACAGCGAGTGACAGGCAGCCTGGGTGGCCGGGGACACGGGGATGGCCGGGAAGGTGGCACTGCTGCTCCTGTGGGGTGAGTGCCCCGGGCATGGGGATGGGCAGAGAGCGATGGGGAGGGGGCCCAGGGGGGCTGTGGGGTCCCCTGAGGTCCCCAAGGGCAGCAGAGCCCGTGCATGAGGTGACCGGGGCTGTGGGGTGGCTGTGGGGACAGGAGAGGGGGGACAGGACTGGAGGGACAATAATGGGGAGACAGATTTGGGGAGGCATCATGGGGCTGGGACAGCAGTGGGGACAGGGACAGGGGCACAGGGATGCAGGGACAACGACAAGGGGACAAGCACCATGCAGATGTGGCCATGGGGACAGAGCACTTGGGGCTGTTGAGGGTGACCTGTTCCAGCACAGGGTGGTCCTGGCTGTCCTGGTCCTGACCCCCATTTCCAAGGTGCCCACGGTGTCCCCATGTCCTGCCTGAACAAGCAGTGGCTGTGGTGTTGCTGTCTCCGAGGGGTCCGTGCCACCCAAGAACAGTTTGGGGACAGTCCCCACACTCTCCACTGTCCCCAGAGTGCCATCCCCACCCAGCCCTGTCCCTCCTCCCTTCCAGCCCAGACCCTCGGCCTCGCTGGTGAGTCCTCCCTCGGGGGATGCCATGTCCCCGCCCCGCTGTCCCCAGCCCCACGATGGCCCTGGCAGGCTGGTGTCCCCTGTCACCCGCAGGCGCCCAGACCACCCAGCTCCTGGTGCAGCCCCCCTGGATGCCGGCGGTGCTGTGGGACCGGGTGACACTGACCTGCCAGGGCTCGGGGACCGCCGGTGCCACCACCTGGTACAAGGACGGGCAGAGCTGGGGACAGGAGGGACACAACCAATTCAATGTCACCGAGAGTGGCACCTACAGGTGTGACAGACCCGGCAGTGGGCTCAGCACCCCTGTGAAAGCCTTAGAGTGTGATTTGGGTTTGGGTGTCCCCAGCCTGGCATCTGTGGGACCCCGAGTTCTCTGGGTGGTCTCCGCTCCATGGGTCACCCCCCGGTGTGACCAGAGCCTCCCAGGGCGTGGCTGTGAGAACTTGATGCTTCCCAGGTCTCCACCATCCCTCTGATTCTGGAGCGTCTCAACACAAGTGTCCATGGCCCTTCCAGCATCCCCAGCCTGCAGCAGTTGCAGTCCTTGTTGCCTCCCCCTTGCTGCAGCTCCTTTGCCAAAGTGCTGCCAAAGGCAGCGGAGCTGGTTCAGGATCCCTGGTGGCTTCTGGGCTCCAGGATGACCTTCAGAGGGACACTTGGAGCACTTCCTAAAGAGCTGCCCGTGGCATGGGGGGTGGATTTGTCCTCCCTGGGGGGCTCTGCTTGGAGCTGTGCACTCCGTGGAGTCCCGGAGTTTTCTCAGCAGGCCTTGGCAGCGAGTTCTCAGCCAACGGGTGGCTCTGCTGCCATCCCAAATCTGCGCTTTCCTTGCCCAGCTGGAGTGCAAGTGGATGATGTGCTGGGCATGGATGGAGAATCCCATGGACAAAATCCTCCCCCATCATCACATTTACATCTGCTCATTGCTCTTGATAGCACAGATCTACACTTCTTATAGTAGAAACATTGAATTGATTGCAGATTGTTACATCTGCCAAACTAATGTACAAATACACACAAATCTACTTAGGTGTAAACATGAAATTTATTTTAAATTGCTACACCAGCATTGCCAGTAAAGAAACATACAAATATCACTTAAAGCTTATAAAATGAGTTTATTGTTACCATGGTGCTATGTAAATATATACAAATATAAACTTGTTAAAAAATTAATTTCTTAAGACCCTCTACAAGGACTCACTATACACAAATATGAATTGAAATTTAAGAATTTCATTCATTACAAATTACTACAACTCTACAACCCATCTACAGATACAAAAATATCTGTATCTCTCTCTAAAGAATCCCAGACCAGGTACCAAAGAAATAGAATTCTCAAACCATACAGCTCAAGACATATTTCAATCTTTGTAAATACATAACCATACAATATACAGATGTAACTCTAGCAGGAGTTAAAGCAGGACATCTAGAAATAAACACATCACAAACCTATCTCTAAATATACAAATATCAATGGACCACTATCAGAATCCTTACAACCCCATCAACACAACTATACAGCTATACAGCTGAACAAACACGTTGATATAAAAACAGATGGAAACACATCAATAGACATGCATCAACAGAACAATATACATCGATCTATACCTGTACAAATCCCAGTCTACAGAGGGAAAGAAGCACCACGTTCTAACTCTCTCAGTCCAGCTGTAAACATCTCTAAGTACAACTCCATCAGCAGGGGTTGCAGCTGCCCAAGTGACCAGGCTCTCCCTCGCTCTCTTCCTGCCGTGCAGAGCAGCTCTCCTGGACAGGGACAGCGGATGGGACATGTGGGAAGCCCAGGGAACACTGAGTCAGGAGCGGGACGTTTCCCCTGGCAGCAGCTGCCCTTCAGTCAGGGCAGGGCAAATCTCAGCGCCTCCCCAGGAGGCTTAGAAAGAACAAGCAGGCCGAGCGGGCCGGGCTGTGGTGAGCGCAGCGGCGGCGGGACTGTCCCGCAGGCGCCGGCAGCCCGGCACGGCCGGCACAGCTGCCTTGCCCAAGGACAGCCCCTGTGCCGGCTGGGGCAGCTGCGCTGAGCAGCCCCAGCACGGGCAGGGCCCGCTCCTGCCCAGCCGGGCACTGCCCATGGCCAAAGCCCACGCCACCCTCACCCCCAGCCTGCCCCACCGGCCCTGCGGCCTCACCCGGCCTCTCGGCTGGCAGCAGCAGCAGCAGCAGCTCCCTGGTCACTGCTGGATCTGGTGGCCTTCAGCTTCTCCTTACTGCCTCCTGTCAGTCTCCACCTGTTCTCAGGGTCTGCAGGGCAGCTGTGGCACAAGTGGAGGCTCTGGAATTGCTTCCAAGGCCTGGCAGAGCTGCAGGCCCAGAGCCCTCTGTGCTCCCTGCTGGCCCCTCCATCCCCTCAGCCCCACCATCCCCTCAGCAAAGCCCCGGCCCCCCTTCAGTTTCTTCAGCCCCTCACAGTCCTCTCAGCCCACTCAATCCCTTCTGATCCATCCCGTCCCCTTAGACCCACCACCCCCTCAGCCCATGCCACTGCCCTGTCACCTCCGTGCCACCCTCGCCCTCTGCTCCCCCACAGCCCTCAGTGCCCCCAGCACCTCAAGGTCACTGTCCCTGCAGCGTCAGCGCCTCCTCAGCCCCCTCAGCCCCCTCTGTCCCACCGCCCTTCAGCAGCTCCTCAGGGGACAGGGCCTGGGGCCACCGGCAACTCCCAGCGCTCCAGGGACCCCCAAGGCTGGAACTGCTGCTCCGCCCGGTCCGGCCGCCAGCTTGGACCCAGCACAGGGACAGGGACACAGGGGCAAAGGGGGAAAAACAAGAGATGGAGAAGGCAGCCGAGGGGGGAAAGAGGTAAAAATGCAGCCTAGCCTTATATAAACATCAATCTATCCATCTGCATAAATTAACAGAGCAGGGCAGAATGTTTCCTTTGTGATGTCAGGGCACGGTTGCCACGTCCTCGTGCTGACATCACAAGGTTGCCTTGGTTCACGCCCGGCCTCAGTGGTGGCAGAGCAGTTCTCGGGTTTGCTCAGGGCAGGATCTCACCCTCCTGGTTGAGGCTTTTGTCAGTGGGCAGCTGCATACTGACAGGAACCTTGTTTTTTCTGGAAGCGTAGTGTTAGAGCGTAGTGTTAGGGCATAGTGTTAGAGCGTAGTGTTAGAGGATAGTGTTAGAACATAGTGTTAGAGGATAGTGTTAGAGCATAGTGTTAGAGCAAAGTGTTAGGGCATAGTGTTACAGTATAGAATTAAAGCATAGTATTAGAACATAGTGTTAGGGCATAGTGTTACAGTATAGAATTAGAGCACAGTCTGCAAACTTGCACAGCAGTGCCACAATGATTGGGCCACTCGCTGCTGCAGTTTGCACTGTTTATGGCGTTGTTTATTCCAGCTATTTCCTGACTCACCTGACACGTAAGTAGAGCTTTTCCCTGGCTGGAACCTAACCTGGCTTTTGTATGTTTTCCTGCTCTTTCTTAGTGACTGAGTTGCTTTAGAAATAGGAAGACCATTTGGATGGCACTTGGGTAAAGCTCCTGTCAACAGGTTCAGCTAAAAAGGGGGTGTCTGTAGCCAGGGCTCTGCGGGGGCAGCATTTGCAAAGGGAACCTCCATGGGAGAGTCTGTGGCAGCAGTGTCTGTAATTTCCTCCGTTTGCTGGGTCAAGCAGGACAACTTGGAAAATGTAGACTGGGAGAGCTTCTTGGGACACCTTCTAAAAATGCTCGGCTTCTCTGCAGTTTTCTCCAAGAATCTGGTTCATTTTCCCTTGCCCACTGCAGGTCACTTGACCCGTGTGTTCAGAGGTGCTGATCCTGAGGTGAGTGAGAAAGGAACATTTGATGTTCCTGCTGTTTAAGAATTGTGGAATTAAGAGCTGTGGGCTTGGCCTGTGGCAGTAGAGTGTAGAGGGCCAGCTGAGTAGGCTGAAAGAAAATCCATTTCCATGTCTGCACTAGCAAGAGCAAAGCCATCACTGGCTATTTCCTAATTGTCCATTTCAGAGCTTGAAAGGAACTAAAAGCCCAGTTCTACAGAGACAATGTTGCTTCCTCATAGTAGCCGGGAGGAATATCTACTTCAGAGCAATTAGCAGCACACTTGAATCAGCCCATTTGAATTGACTCCGAGTGACTTAGAATCCCATTGCTATCAAAGTTGATGATTTATGCCTTAGTAGAGCTGGTTGTAGAGCTGAATAGAAATAAGGTTATAAATGATAGGTCACGGCCTGTGCCTCGAGCTCCTGTCTGTCCACAGAGCACAGGACATCAGGGTTACAGTGGAAGCAGAGGTGGGAGGGGAAGCAGAAAGAAGTGGCTGAATGAATGTGATTTGGAGGCTGAATGAAAGAGGAAAAGCTGAGCTGATGGCAGCTCCCAGTCACTTGCTCTGCATTTGTGTGGACAGAACATCGAGGCAGAGCTGCAAGCAGAGCTGCCCAAAGCCCCAAGTGACAACATGGCAGTCAAGAAGAGGAACACAGAAGACTTGCGAAGAACTCAAGATCACTGGAATCTCCATCAGGAGAGGCCTGATCAACAAAACCAGGTGAGTGGAAGAGTGGCAGCCACTCCACTCATGAAAGTTTCTCTTTCTCTTTCTTTACAGAACTTGGCAGAGCTGCAGAAAACTCAGACTGGGATCAAGGCAATGGAGAAGAACCTTGGTGAGAAGCTGCAGACAGAACTTTCAAAAACTCAGGCTAGGATCAAGGCAATGCACGAGAGGCTTGATCAGATAAAACGGCACTGTAGGCATTTCTCAGGAGCGAGCTCCAGCCCGCTGCTGGATATTCCTCAGATCCATGGCACTTTTTCATCCCTGATTCCCACTAATTCCCATGACTGTTAGATTGCTACCCATTGACCCAAGCCTGCTCAGATCAGTCTCTAGAAAAACACATCAAGCCCTGGGTGATTCTGCAGCACAAGTCATTGAATCTGCTTCTTGCCCAGAACAGCTGCCAGTACTGTGCTCTCAGACAAGACCTGGTGGGGCTGAGAACAGAGCCCAGTTGACTCTCTGTCTACCAGCAGGTGTTGGGAGAAAAAGGACATTGATCTGCATCTTGGTGTTTCTGATCTCAAAGCCAAACCTGTTGTGTCCTGAAGGGGGGCACCAGCTTGGAAGGGACGTGCTCTGGCTGTGCCTTCTTCCCATTGCTTGTCAGTGCTCGTGCTTGGGCTTTGGCAGCTCTGTTGTGGGAGCTGCCCTGCCGCTGAGGACTGGTGTGACAGCAGAGGCTGGAGCCTTCCTGAGCTGGGAGTGTCCCGCTGCTGCCCAGCCGCTGCAGCACGGAGCTGCCCCGGGGCAGCAGCAACCCCTGCTCTGGGCTGGCTTCTGCATCGCACAGGCTGGGCTCACCAGAGGGGCAGCATCTCCTCTGGGCAGCTGTCTGTGTCACACCTGAGCAGCACTGCTGCCCTTGCTGCCCTTGCCCCCTGTGCCCAGCTGAGATGAAGGGCACGTCTGCAGTGCTGAGGGGACGAGTGCAATGGCAGGGACTGATCCCTGCTGTCAGGGGGCAGAGAAGCAGTGTGGTTCTTCACATGGGGCATGGGCAAGGGGGTCTCCCAGCTCAGCCTGCTCATCAAGGGTGAGGGTCCTGATGCTGAAGGCCCCATTGGGATTGGTCATAGCCTGAGCTGTTTGTTTACAA